>JAUZNJ010072673.1:8680-25422 GCA_034780135.1 Jordanella pulchra | reverse complement strand
ATTTACAACCAGAGGTAATGTTTCAAAACTAATCAAAATTCCTTTGAAAACTTTTTCAGACATTCTTAGGCAGTTTAAAAGTCATTTTTACGTTTTTTAAGAAACTGGTTGTTTAAATAATACTGCAATTTAGAAATGAGTGTAAATAAATGGTGTGATAGAAAACAGGAGCATAATGCAATTGAGATACGTGCAGCCTCAAGAGGATTCTGCAGCACCAGATCTATACTCATCGATGCATCAAGGACATAGGATTTTTTTTTTGTTGTAAAGCTATTATAAAGCTATTAATTCCTAGATCAGGGATGATATTAAAACCATTTTACTCGGAGTAAGGAGAAAAATATTGGGCTAATAGTACATCAAATTTAATCAGTCACAAAAACAGTTCTCCGTAGACTTTGGGCTGTATTTTAGAATAGAAGATGTTAGTTTGACAATATACTGTCTAATAATAAACGTGTCTCTGTATAATGGGGAAAAGTAAACAATGGACATTAGAAGTTCAAATCATATATATTCTTTCGAAACAAACATCTTAATTGAGGTAATGAAAGTATATATTATTCACTTCTAACATTATTTTGTTTGGGGAATGCAAATGTTCTTTGGTATGGAAATGAGGTGCCAAAAACAAACTAGTACGACTTTGCAAAACAAAAATCTAACACGAGGTTATTTTATGATGAAATTAGACTTGCAAACAAAATATAAAAAAGTAAAACAACTGACCTTCTTTGGGCAAAGATTCGGACTAAAATCAGAACATTGGATTTTGTGGATTAAGTTTGATCCCACAGGTGGAAAAGTTGAAATGAGTTTAAAATATATATATAACAAATAGTAAAAAAAATAAATAAATAAGAATATTTCTCTCATAGTATAAACCGAACAAAATGCGCATGTTACCAATGTTATAAATTTCTAAATAAAAACAAACCCAAAATCCTGCTCGTTTAAAAGTGTTTAATAAAATTTTGCACATTATCACGACTCTTAAAATAAAAACATATTTTATCCTTTTCAAAACCAACTTTATGAATATAACCAACTACATGTTTATTGTTTGTAAAAAGGCAGGGGAGTGACATATGACGTCGTCCAACAATGTTTTGGTTCCTGACCATGACGTAATACACAAAAACATGGTTCCCTTGTTTTGAAGCGTAAAGCGTGCTAAGTGCCTCCTTAACTTTACTACGCGCGATGATGCTTCCCCGAAACTGAGAGGCTGGAAAAAGACCCAAAGAGAGGATGGCTCAGTCTGCGGAGACGTGCGCCGAAACTGGACGGAGGCTGGTGTGTAGCGTCCGCTGCTTTATGTTAGCATGTGAGAAGAGAAACTGGGTTAGCTTAGCTAACGCTTGCCACTGAAAACATTAGGAGGGGATTCATCATGTTATGGAAGCTGGTAAAGTTTTAGGAAAGCAATGCAAAACCACCGAGGCGAGAAGTCCTATTTAAGAATTGTTCTGCTGTGATAACCGAATTGGGTTTATAAAATGTTGAAATAATCCTGCTTTAGAGGTAAAGTTAGTCTCCAAATGAGCATTCAGTCTTTCCCCCCCTTAATCTTTAGTGACCATCTGTGGAGAAGAATGGGTCTTTTTTTCAGGGCTTTTCACCCTGGTCTGTCTGTTTTTGTCATGTAAATAATGACATTTTCCAATGGCAGCGCTCCATCTGCCGGAGGATGTACGACGAGAACGAGGACCTATCCGACGTGGAGGAGATAGTAAACATCAGAGGATTCAGCGTGGAGGAAAAACTCGCCAGTGACTCTTATAACTCAGATTATGTCCACATAATGAAGGGTAGAGGTAAAAACATGTCCTGATACATCATTCATATTTATTTGCAACGAAGTAAATGCACAATGTTGTTTTTTAAGGTGTAAATCTATTCACAGATAAAAGCTTTCATAAAATCATGTCTTGCAGATTTCACTTATGAATATGTGCAAAGGGAAGCCCTCCGGATACCACTTATTTTTAGAGAGAAAGATGAATTAGGGATAAGGTGAGTGGTTTCTATACAAAACTGTTTTTAATGAAGTTCATCTATAAATGGGAGTAAAAGTTTAATAATGACACTTTTTAAACCTAAGTTATATTATCGGACTAAAATAAAAATCCCAAATTTCCTCCAACACTGCATAGTGTTTGAAAAAAATGCAAACTTATATTTTCATTTGGAGTTATTCAGCGTTTTCTGTTAGAAGCAGCACAGAAACAAATCCTGTTTTTTTTTTCTAGTTTTTGCTTATGTGTGTGTGTGTGTGTGTTTAACGGATATGATGAAAAGACTGCTGCACTATAGAGGACAATATGTGCAAACAGATGCTGCTAAAATGTGTCTCATTCTCAGACATGTTTCCTTGATGAGATTACTTTTCTATTTTTGCTCTTTGTGTTTCCAGAATGCCTGATCCGGAATTCACAGTCAGTGAAATAAAAGGATTAGTCGGTAAGTAGAAAGCAACAAATATCACCGTATTCATTTGTTAAACACAGATTTTACAAAATATAACATGTCTAATCAAAATACAAACAAAAAATCATCAGTAAAGTCATTTAAAAGTCTAGACTTTGATATGATCACCATAAAATTAAAGTGTTTAGTTATTTAAAATACCTTCTTTTGCTTGATTTGAAAAAAAAAGAATAGTTGCAGACTTTAAACAAGAGGTGCACAAAAAACCTGACGATCACATTAGAAATTGTTGAAGAAAATTGTTCTAAAGAAACATTTTCCACCTTAGCCTGATAGTTCTTGACATTGACAGATTTTCTAAACATGATACATGATTATTAAAATTATACTGTCTTTCTATTTGAATTAGTAGCAAACAAAGCATTTAATGATTATATTGAAAATACAAAGGTGGCTTTTGAAAATTACAGAAAACATGTACATGTATTTTATATAAGATACTGAGATGAAAAAAAATGTTTAAAACCATGAATAAAAGTAGAGTAGTCAGCCATTCTGCTATAGTTGTGTTGCTCTTTAATATCTCCTTTCAGGATGTAATGTCATTATTAATTTTGTTTGTTTTTTTTTCGGCTTTGAAGATACATTTTGATTTTTAGTTTAATTCTGATCCCATCAGCTCCATCTTGTGGGGAACGTTGGGAACGACACTTTGAGGATCCCTTAGAATTATTCATATCTGAGCAAATGAACATCAACATTCATTGGCTGTAATGAAACATACAGACATGAATAAGTCTTTTATTACTGGAGCAGCACCGTCTAACACTAACAAAAAGGTTATAACAAGTCACTTTTTGTACTGTCTCTCAATGTGCATGATGGAAAAATAAACTCAGTGCAATTTGTTTTTTTTTTACAGTTTTTTTTTTAGTTATTATTAAACTATAAATAAATGTTAGCAAGTTAACAATGTTCTGAGTTGTTAAAACCAAGACATTTCCGCTTGTCTTTTCTTACTTCTTTAACTTCCTTACATGCAGTGAGCAACTTAAAATATACATTTAATACACATTTATGTGTATAAATTATTGCACATATTGATCGTTTGCTAATTTCTTCCTCAGTACATATCTCTTTAGTAAGACCTGAATTATTTCTTGAGATTAAGAAACTGCATTTCAAGCTTTAGAAAGCTTAGGTGTCAGTCATGAGATGGCTGTTGGTTTTTCTTTCTAGGAAGCCGCAGGTCTGTGGATGTCATGGATGTCAGCACTCAAAAAGGCTCTGAAATGAGCATGGCTCAGTTTGTCCGTTATTACGAGACGCCAGAGGAAGAGCGCGACAAGCTCTTCAATGTCATCAGCTTAGAGTTCAGCCACACTAAGCTGGAGCATCTCATCAAGCGGCCCACAGTGGTGATTACAAATTAGCACGTGCACATTGATACAGTGATAGACTTCAGAGAGGTGCAGAAATCGAATGCAGAGAAGATGCTTTTCCAGGCTTAAAGGTCCAGTTTTACTTGTGTTTACAGGTGGATCAGGTTGATTGGGTGGACACCATGTGGCCTCCTGATCTGAGGCACAGCCAAACAGAAGCCACCAATATTATTTCAGAGATGAAGTACCCCAAGGTGCAAAGGTAAAACTTTGCTATATCACTCCTTTAGGTTTTTTTTTTTTTTATTTAAGACAAAAATGAGTTGAAAGGAAGATTTAGGGAAACTATACGTGTTTATAAAGTTTATATCTGCAGGCTGTCAAAAAAAAAAAACAAGTCCTCTTTGACGTAGAAGTTAATTTAAACTGATTCCTCTTTTTGACACGGAGAATGCACTTTAATTAACATTAATGTAAATGCATTAGAATTAGCCAGGTGTTTTTTTTGTTATTCATTATCCTTGGTGGAACATTTGTCTTCTTAAGAGTAGGCAAAAAAACAAAGCTCATACACTGACAGTACAAATTTTAAATGACCTTAACTGTGCAAATTTAATTTAATAGGTACAATCAACTAAGTAAGCTGCAACACAATTGTTATGTAAAAGAATAAACAGTCTTTAGAGCTAGTTAAATCATTTGTCAAGGTGGAAAATTATAATAGTTCACATGACCGGTTTAGGAGGATGTAAATCTGAAAGAATGTTGGAAAAATGATTCCATGAATGAAAAGAAACTTAAAAAATGAAAAGAAAATAAAACAGTCTGGGAAGTGTCTTTATGTTTTCTCCCTAAAAATGATAACGTGCCTATTATGATTACAGCTCACAGAACATAACACTAGAACCAGTGTTTACACCTTTTCAACATGTTTAAGGTGCTGAGTTGTTTTTAGTTGATGATTAATACTTGATGTTTTTTGTGGGTTGCTTAGAAATCCAACTATATGAGGCATTTACTGTTTAATTATCTTATCAAAACGTCACTTTATAACTCAGGCAGAGTTGGGTAGAGTACCATAAAAAGTAACACTACTTCATCAAAGAAATTTCTCAAGTAATTGTAAAAAAATATTTGGTAGAAAGGCTACTTAAGTAGTAAGTAACTGATATCCTTATTATTGATGTACAGAAGTGAAATAAAATAAAGTTTTATGCAAATTCCGCTGTTTAAAAGAACAGGATTGAAATAAGAACTTTATTATATACAGTAATTTTACAATAAAAAAAAAGTAGTTTGAATGAACTTTCTTTAAAAATATATTTTGTGAATTATAAAACTTACAACATTAATAGTTACAGTATTTTAGAATGAGGTTAAATACAGTATTCAATTCAATTCAAAAATACTTTGTTAATCCAAACGGAGAATTTATTCCATATGATGTATAACTATAAGTATGTAATTTATAATAATGTTTATTTTATTTTTACTTGACCTCCAAATGACACATCCGACTCTGCAGTTTAAAAATAACTTTAAACTAATAAGACAAAGAGGAAAGTGTTTGTTTGAAACAAGCTCGTTTTCATTAACTGAACTTACTCACTATAGGTGGAGTAAGTTGGAGATAGTTTACATGAGTCTAAATACTTTATCGTATTTTTACTCAGTAAAAGAGAAAGGTACAGTGCTTTAATCTTTAATCTTTTTGTTTCCAGAAATAGTTTCTTTTACTGTTTTCATTTTCATAGATCTGTTTTTTGGAGTCTTTGTCCTGCAGCTAAATCAGTAATAATTTCTCCTTCATGCTCAATATTTTCCCTTTAATGAGCACAGCCAGAAGTGATCCATCAATAAGGTGCACTGATTTTAAGTCTGCCTTATAATACTGTAGGAACTTGTCTCCCTACTTCTAAGTGGTTAATGGGTTTCTGTTTTTTTGGACAGATTTTGTCTGTATTTCAATCCTTTCATTTCCTTCAGGTACTGTCTGATGAGTGTGAAGGGCTGCTACACAGACTTTCACATTGATTTCGGAGGAACTTCCGTTTGGTATCATGTATTCAAGGGACAAAAGGTATGTCTGTTGATCTATAGTTTTTTTTTTTTTAAACAAAGTTATATTTATATCAATGCCTGAACCAAGATTTTTTTGCTTTGTTTGCTTTAATGCTTGTCCCAATGTTCAGTCCATTGAAGTAAAAACAAAAAACCTCCTTATTGTCAGGTGTTCTGGCTTGTGCCTCCAACCTCGTATAACCTTGCACTGTATGAGGACTGGGTCCTTTCAGGCAAACAGAGCGACATCTTCCTGGGAGACCGAGCTGATGGATGCCAGAGAGTGGAGCTTAAACAAGGATACACTTTCTTCATCCCGTCTGGTGAGCTGGCATAGGTGTCTTTAAGTGGGCAGGAGGAACAGGAGGTTAGTCAGCAGATAAATAAGAAAGGGTTCCTATGCAGCATGTAAAAGTGGTTCGAGGTTTGGAATTTAATTACTGCATTTTCTCTGGATAAGTATGAAAAAAATAGAATATAGAGAAATGTTTATATTTCCCAGCTATTTTGTGTAAATCCATCCGTCCATCCATAATAGACATGTCTATTGTGTTACGGGTTTAGACAATTTCAGCCTTTATTGGTTTTTATTGCTTTTTGCAACTTTAGGTTGGATCCATGCGGTTTACACCCCTGTGGACACACTAGTGTTTGGAGGCAACATTCTGCACAGCTTTAACATCCCTATGCAGTTTACCATCCATGAGATAGAGAACAGGACAAAGGTAGGAGTCTGCATGATTTAAAAAAAAAACTGACCTGCACAACGATACAGCGAACTCTGTGAACCAAAGATTAATTATGAGGTCAAATAAATGTCTGATGCTCACTTTTGAAACGAGAAAAGTACTGTTGTCTTTTGGTTTCATGTATTGGCTTCCTCACAACGCAATAAATTTAAACATTAAAGAAAATAAAATACATTTAAGCATTTTTTCAAACTGTGCTATTGACTTTAAGTCAAATTTCTGTCTGCTCTATTAGGTTGCAAGATAAGGACTGTTTGTTAGACTCTCTTTTCTCTCGTAGTTTAACGGACCATGTATAAAAACAAATGTTCTTCCTGTCCGCTCTGATCTTCTCCCCACATAGATATAAATCATTGAGGTTTTTATAAAAATAGTTGTAGAAGCACCCTGAGTTTATAAATTCGTCTTTCCTCAGGTTCATTCCAAATTCCGCTTCCCGTTTTACTACGAGATGTGTTGGTACGTCCTGGAGCGATACCTGCACTGTTTGACCAAACGGTCCTATTTCACTCAGGAGATGCATAAAGACTCTCTTGGTGAGTACGGGTAATTGCTATAACAGCAAAAAGTTCACTGTACATCAGGAGAATGAATGAGCACAAATTTTAAAATAAACACAAACTATTCCTAAAGCTCTTGCTAGTAAATTAAACACACATATTTACACATCTATGCTGTCTACATCAAGAGTATAGTGACTTTTGGCTTTGAGTTCTGAGGGGGATTTTCCTTATATATTGACCTGCTCTTAATTTGTAAACTACCACTGTTTATGTATCCAGTTAGCTTTGGTTTAAACATCAAGACACTAGACATGCAGTTCAATCTTACTGCAGGCGACCACGAGCTCAGGATTTGACCTCACAATTCCCTCGTCCTCATGGGAAATGCTGTCTTCCTTTAGGCAAAAACAATACAGCTTTTGTCCACTGGGGGGAGCCAAAACAGACCAAAACAGAGAGACTGCAATCCTTGAAAATGGCTAAGAGTTGGAAAAAGCGATCTTAAAAGTTTATAAGAAGAAGAAGGAGTCCTCAAAAGACATAAATATAGACTAGCGGGTTTCTGGGATATTTTTCACACAATGGCAGAAGAGCAGGTAGCATGGTGTTGCACATGCAGAGTTAAGTTATTTGCGAGTTTCACATACATTTCAAGAAAGATTGTTCACTATACTCTTATCTGTAATTGTTTGGTATAATATTAGTATTGACATAAAACAGTAAATATATGAAATGGGTTTCCTTTTTTTTAAGAACAAGTTGGAGGATGATGGCGCCCACGAGCTGAAATATGGATACATTTGATGTGTTTACATCTGCCGCCATGCTTTCAGAGTTTTTTGCGTGAACAAATATATTCAAGCGCAGATTTAATTGTATTTGCTATTTAACTGAAATACTGCAAAAAAACACAGAACTTTACATTTTTGAATCTAGCAAAATATTGACATAGTTTTTAGCTGATTTGTAATGGAAACGCAGTTAGTGGTCGGCTGAGGGTGGCCATGGCCCCTCATCTAGCTCCGCCCCTAATTGCTACAGCAAAAAAAGTAGGATATATAGAATTAAGGACAACTCAATAACGATCAAGTTGTTTTGAACATAAGTTGTATTAAATATTAGTGCTATAATTTAAAACTTCTTATTTTAAAATGCTGGTCGCTGATTTTGAACCTGCTCTAAATGAACCGGATTTCAATCAGCTTACTTTTATGTCACAACAGAGGCTCCTATTTGTTTGACAGACTGCATATAAGCAGCTTTAATTGTGAAAACCCTGCAGATAGAAGGTTTTACACCATGGCCATGGAGCTGGGGTTAAATGTGACGACAGGAGAGTATTTCACTTGTCACCCTTTGGATTTAATGCCAGAGTTTAATTAAGAAATTACTATTTTAGACTAAATCGCCATTGTTAAACTTACTGACACCCATAACAACCTCTTTGAAGTACGTGGTGTTGGTAACCTTTGTGTGGTTGTAAAATATGTTCTAGTGAAGTTAAAGCAAGGCTGACTCATTTTTAGTAAAATGAGAACTTCTCAAACCGGGGTGTTTTTTTTTTTTTTTTTTTTTCTACTTTTTAGACTATGAGACAAAGACAAAGACAGAAAGCCCCTCTTCAGACTCCAGGAGTCAGGACATAAATGAGGACTCCTGTGGACCTCAAGTCAGGGACAGCCATGGAGAAAAAACCGATGGAGATGGCGCCTGCTCGCCTGACAACATCAAGATCCAACTGCTCAAACCTGCTTTATCCGTCGACTCGGAGGACAGCTGTAATCCTAGCTCCTCCTCCATAGATTTCCCCAAAACCCCATCAGATTCTCCAGGCTCCGATCCTCAGAGCAGGTGGACTCATCTGACGCATCATGAGCTGATCGGGCTCAGGACGCTGGTGGAGAAGCTGGAGTCTCTCCCTGAGAATAAAAAATGTGTTCCTCTGGGAATAGAGAGTCCTCAGGCGCTCCTGGATGACATGAAGGTAACAAATGTAGAAAGAGATAACAGAAATGATTATAGGCCCAATGGAGTAGACACGAGGCAGTCTACAGTCTGCTTTCCTTATTGGCTGTTTAGGTTGTTCTGAGGGAACATGCTGACGATGACCCAAAGTTGGCGATCACCGGGGTGCCTGTTGTGTTTTGGCCTAAGAAGGAGTTAAAGGTAAGAAAAAGGAAATAAATGTTTTAGATCTAAATCTAACTTTAGCTCTTGAGTGTTGAGCCGATTGTTAATGTGTCCCAGATAAGCCGCTGAAATAAGGGAGCCCCCCAGCATTCATTGATAGTCAGATATCAGAACTTAATCCACTGTTTCTGGGAGCACTGGGTCTGCATTTTCTTTTATGTTGCGTTGAGCCTCTTTTATAGTTAAATAAGCTGCAGGAGGACAAACTTTGCAAGATCTGTGTCAGTTTGGGAATCAGCTGAAGGATCTTTAGGTTCTGTTGTTGGTTTTCATGACACTTATTGAATCAAGCAGATTTTTTCTTGCTCAAATAAAATCCTTCGTGGTCGTTGCGTGTGTTTTATCATCTTTCAGATCACTTACGCCTCTCTTTGACTTTTAAAAACTAGTTTAATGGAGGAGATTTCTTACCTGTTTATGTTGGGTATTGTGGTGCTTTACAAAAATGTGTTGAAAGGATTTACATTTCTTGGTGTTATCAGGTTTTTCTTGACACTAAGGCCCCACTGAGACTCAGTGGAAAGAGTGACAATATTGTAATCCAGATGTTGTTGGTTTGATCTCAGCTTCCTCTTGTCACATGTCAAGGTGCCCCTGGGCAAGGCACTCAACTCAACTTAACTCAACTTATTTGTATACCAGTGAATGAATGTGTGCTTTATAAGGGAGTGACTGAATGAATGTAGCTAAAGTATAAAGTGCTTCAATACTGTATGTCAAAGCATTTAACACCATGAGAGGAAATATGATGCTACCTATCTTTAAAAAAGCTATAAGGCTAAAAGCTCAGTTTGTTTAGATTTATGTGAAATTGGAAAGACTTAAAAAGGTCTTTTTTTTCCCCCTTAATTTTATTTTTAATGAAGCTGAAGATCATTAGAACAATTTCTTTTTAGCAAAATGAAACAAAAGTAGAAAGATTTGACAACTTATGGTGCACAATAAGAAAATATTGTCACCTGTAGCATCAAGGGCCTGTCATGATAAAAGAAAAGTCTGCTGGACAATGAATTGTTCCAGAAATTATTTCAATTAACTTTAATGTTGTTGTTTGATGACCTTTTTTTAAAAAAATAATAATATTAATAATGGTATTATAAAGCAAAAACACCCTCTGAAAGATAAAAAAAAATTCTTAAAAAACATTAGTTTAACTTTCTAAAGAAGGTTGTTTTTTTTTAATTTTTATTGTTGTATCTTTCTGATTAAAAAACAATACCAAAAAAAAACCACTCTCTGCTGGGTTCTCGAGGGTTCCTAGGGAGTTTGTCCAGCCGCTCTACATGTGTTTCGTGGACCTGGTGAAGGCATTCGATCGTGGTCCTTGTGCCGCCCTGTAGGGGGCGCTTTAATACGGAGTCGGGGGCTACTTCCTAGGGGCCATCCAGTCTCTGTACAAGCAGAGCAGAAGTTTGGTCCGCGTTGCCGGCATTAAGTCAGACTTGTTCCCGGTGTATGTTGGGATGCCCTCTGTCACTGGTCCTGTTCATAACCTTTATGGACAGGATTTCCAGGCGTAGCCAAGGGGCAGCGGATGTCCCTGCATTTCACAGATGACGTGGTCCTGCTGACTCCCTCCTGCCAAAACCTACAGCAGCACTGGGGCGGTTCGCAGTGTGAAGCGGCTGGGATGAGAATCACGTCCTCCAAGTCCGAGACCATGGTTCTCGAACTGAAAAAGGTGGCTTGTTTCCTTCAGTTTGGAGCAGAGTTCCTTCATCAAGTGGAGGAGTTCAAGTATCTTGAGGTCGTGTTCACGAGGGAGGGGAGAATGGAGCGGGAGATTAATAGATGGATCGGTGTGGTTGCTGCTATAACGCAGAAGCTGCACCGGTCTGTCGTGGTGAAGAGAGAGCTGAGTAAAAAAAGCTTCAGTTCTTCTACCAACACCTATGGTTATGAAATCTGGATCATGACCGAAAAGATCCAGATCTCGGATGGAGCGGGAGACGACGAGTATAAATACGAGTAACGTCTAAAGAACATTTAACACTCGACATGGAAGACACTTTAAATATTCAAATAAATCAAGAAAAGAACCAAGAAAAATCAATAAGACTTCAACAAAAATGCATTTAAATAAAAAACAACAACAAAAAAAAACTATAAAGGCAAAAAATAAAAACCAAACTAGCAGCAGAATAAATAGATTGGATTAATGTTAGTTTCATGCTTTACTCTGAGGTATTTCATTTCTCAACTTTTCCTCAGCTGTACAAAGTACAGTTAAGGGAAAGTTTATTCATATCCGCAGCAGATAAACTCTGAATGATTTTTAATCGACACGTTTTGTTCTGCTAAGAAATCACACAGAAATGTCTTTAAAGATATTAATACAATGTGAAAGCAGGATATAATAGAAATTATTTTTTTCATTCATGTTTTATTTAAAAAAAGGATATTATCAGAATTAGGTGATGTATCTATTTAAAAAGGACAATAGGCTTACACAGTGATGAGCATATATCAAATAGAAACAAGAAAAAAAGCATCTCATCAAATAATGGATGTCTAAAATCTTAACTACTATGGCTTTTTGTCTCTTTTTAAAAATCATGAAAACAATTACCTAATCACATAGTCATTTTTTTGTATTTCCTTATTGGAACAAATCCTTTTAATACATATTTCATTCTCATGAATTTTACAAGCATATACTCTAATTCAGACCGATCCTTTGAACTTATTGGATCATTTTATACTAAAGCTGCTTAAAAAGTTTCAAACTGCTTGTCAGAAGTTTATGGCTTTGAATCTGCCGGTAAGATCTTAAAGAAATCATTCTTATCCAGGAAAAGCATCGCTGATGTGGCAATAGATCTGTGTCATATAATCGTAGTAAAGTTTCTGCTGGTCCCACCCCCCCCTCAGCTCTGGGCCCAGGGGCTCCTTGTGTTTTCCACTGAGATGCCATCTGGTAGTATCGGTTGTGGACAAGACGGCTCTCCTCTCCTTATGATGCTCAGGATGAATACGGCAACACTTTTGCTGCTGCACTTTGCTGATTGGATGGAGGCATACCCCCTCCATTACATATTCTGATCCTTGGCTGCCTCCCATTGGCTCTCTGCTTTTCAGCAACACCCCCAGCTTCCAGGGAGCAGATCCATGATAATGAGGGAGACTTGGTGTGTGTGAATGTGTGTGTGCTTCCTACATCTGCTTGTGGTATTGTGAAGCTTTGGAGCAGGAGGGAGGGCTGTAGGCCTGACAGCAGTAGCAGGAGTAGGAAGAGGAGGAGGAGGAGGAGGAGGAGGAGACTGCAGCCATGTCAGTTTGCTATGAGCTGGACGGCATCTGAAAACTGAAAACAAGCCATGGCCATGTCGCTGAGCGCCGATGATGAGGACTACGACTCAGACTCTGAGCAGGTTAGCACACTGACGCCCTGCAGGCAGGCACGGCGAGGTAACTGGAGGAATGTTTGATGTTTACGCTGCGTTGAACATCACAGAGCAGTGAGGAAATTGAGCTTCTGTGAGACAAAAGCATTAATCCAGTCTACCCTCAGTGCTCTGTCTTTGATTTTAGCCTTCGTTATAGTTTCGCTGTTTGAGCGAGAAGGTGGTTAGTGGAAGGTCCAGGGTTTTCTTTTTTTTCTTCATTTTATTTATTTATTTTACAGCTGCTGGTTGCATTACGATGCAGATTGATTTCTGATTTAGTGGCCTGGTTGTGAAAACATTGAATTCTGTTGATATTTCACTGTGAATTAGATCATTATACCAGCTGCTATAAATGCTAGCTTTGTCTGTTGTAGAACTTGCTTTCAATTTTTTTTTTTTCTTGATGGAAAAAAAAAAAGAAAAAGAGATTTCCCTACTCCACTGCTCACCTCAGCGCCACACCCCCCCCACTTAAAAATCTGTGACCGTATTTGAATGAAACAAAACCCTGAGTGCAGATGAACGAGTCCATCTTGTTCTGCTGTCAAAAAGAACGAGTCATGTGACAGTTTACAAATTTGATTCCACTTATTTAAATACACCTTATTTATTTATTTATTTTTTTTAAGTCACTTGGCGTTAGGCCAAACAAACTGGTCCAGTGGTGAGTAGTCTGGTTCTGATCCTAAAACTTTAACAACAACCTGAATAACTTGTGCTTCAGCCACCATCATCTAATAGTTTGAAATGTTTTGCTTTTTTAAAAAAAAATTATCATCTATTCAAAGCATTTGCTTTAAGCGTATAACTGAATCTCTACTGCTGCCTTCACCTGTTTAATTGTATTTGTTTTTAAGTTTATATTTTTTTATTTATGTAGATCATTCCCATTATTTATTTCCCTTCTGTTCATTCTAATGAATGAATTGGTTATTTCATTGATCACAGAAGCCTTCTTTCCTAGCACAATACACTGTAAAGTCTTAAAAAAAAACAACAGGTAATTTCTGGCCATATTTATACATGAAAATAATAAAAAAAATGATGATAAAAAAGGAAAGCTAAAAATGACAAGCATATTTTCCCAACAAATATAAACAGCTTTTTCTTTTCTCCCAGGAAAGAAGGGATCCGTCTGTCTCCTCACTTTCCGTTTGAACCTGTGTTTTACCTGCTCAGTTTATGCCATGATCATTAAATAATTACCTGTTTAATGTTGTCATCTAAACATCTGCCAGAATGCAATGGCTCAGTACTGCTCTCTATTGCCCGGTTATCTGGCCCCTCCCTTTTGTTAATCCTTGTGAATCCCCCTAAAACAAAGCAAAAAAAAAAAAAAAAAAAAAAAAAAACGAAAAAACAGTAAAAAGAAACCATAAACAACAACAAAAAAAAACTACAGGGCAGATTGCACCCCCCACCCCCACCCTACTCCTTCTTCCCTCAATACCTCCCATTAATCCTGTCTGCCATCCCCGTATCTGAATGTCCATGTCATTCTGTTTCATGCCTCTTCTCTGAGTAAAATTCTCACTCTGTGCTTAAAATTGAACGCACTCGCTTTTCTTTCCCTGTTACAGGCTCTCTAGTTACAGTCCTCATTGGTTACAAGTGTGTGTGTGTCATACACTGTTCTGTTAGGGAACGGGACGCGGCTGTTGCTATGCTGACACCAGGAAAATCTGCACTGTCGATGTAACTGAAGGAATCCAGGCTCCATCTCCAGCAGCTGCAGTGTTTTTCACCTCTTGCTCTTATTTATCTATACCCCTCCACCACCACCACCACCCAATCGCCCACTCTGTTGCTCTGTGTTTCATGCATGATAGTGGGGAGTATTCATCTGATTAAAGGAAACACCACTTTGCTGTTGTTTTGGCTCTCAGCCTGCAAGGGAGAAAAATTCTGGCAGCAACAATAAAGGTTAAATATTTATAATCTTTACTGCACTGATGTTTCAAATAGAGCACATGTTATAAGGAGCACATGTCTTTATCAGTCTCTGTCTGTGGCAAGACAATGTGTGTTCTTTATGCAGCATTTGTGAAATGTGGCTGTGAGTGTAGCTTCTCTTTGAAAAAGAAACATGCAAGGCAGCGAGGGGCTAAATTTGGAAGGTGCCTCAAGGGACCTTTTTTTTTTTACATGTATTTGTTTGCTCTTCTGTTCAGTCCTGTAAGAGGCATGGAAAATATATTTATACCTTCCTCTTCTGGTGGATAAATATTAATGCGTATCATCTCTTTCTGCCCTTTTCTGTTTATTGATATGTTATCATGGAGAGGGATAGAGCAAATACACACACAAAAAAAATGCTGTTCAGCACTAAGATCGTCTTATTTTATTTGGATTTGGTTATGCAGCACGTTCCAAATGGATTCACACCCCGCAAATGTCCTCAAATGTTACAACCACAAAATTCTATATATTAATGGGATTTTAGATGGGAACATTTTGAATTTTGTCTGGCATCTAAATATGTGGCAAGTTTAAAAATGGAGTTGAGTTATTTTAAAAAGGAAAATGGGCAAAAATGTCAGGTTCTGAATGTGAAATATTGGTTACTAGACATGGCAGCTCTAAATGGAGCCAAACATGGTTCTTTAAATCAGGGAACTAAATACATATACTCTTTTAAATGTTATTCATGTTTGAAATAAGAAAATGAATCTATGAAAATGTACTTCCTGTTGCCTAAAATCACAATAGCATGTATTAGTTTTTAATTGTAAAAAATAGGTAGTGTGAAACCTTGTGCAAAGAAATGCATAAACTAAAGTCTAATAATGGACTTTAATGTACCAATTATATTTTTCCTGATCCATTCTTTGTAATCATATTAAAAAAATAACATATTAAATATTAATTGCAAAGAAAAAGAATACATGCTCCACCATATTGATGTTTTTTTAATCTGGAGCATTTATCGCTTAAGATTTGTTCTAAGCTTCGTCTAACAGCACAACAAAAGCTCAGTTTGAAAGGATGTGAAACTGCTGTCTTTTTGTTGTTAATCCACCTTTCACTTTATCCCTTCTGCCCTTTTAGCCCCGGCCTCCTAACCGGCCGAAACCTAAGATGGCAGCATCTCCCGCATCAGCAGTCAAACTGTCGGCCAGCCGGGGAACGTCTGGTGCCAGGAGGAGAAGAACGCGCTGCCGAAAGTGTGAGGCATGCCTACGGACGGAGTGCGGAGAATGCCACTTCTGTAAAGACATGAAGAAGTTCGGAGGGCCGGGGCGGATGAAGCAGTCCTGCATCATGAGGCAGTGCATTGCTGTAAGTCCTGAACTCTCATTTTTATTTGGAGGAATAATCAAATATATATAATACATAAATTAACATCTCTGTGTTTTTACCTTCAAAATAAGCAAATAATTAGGTTGTTATAAAAGAATATGTGTGAGAAGAGGTACGTTTTTGGAGAAACTTTTACAAAGGCTTCTGCGTTTTGTAAAGAAATTCTCTCAAAAAGTTAATAAGAAGTTAAAATACCTTTTAGTTTATGGAGCCTACTGTGTACCTCAGCATGAGACGATTGGTACAGCCCAGTGCAGCTCATCCTCGATGTTCTCCTCTGAAAGCTTGAACATGTTCATGTAGCAGCAGAAGAATCCCAGAAATGATTAACATAGATGTTAGAGAATTTCTTATTACTATTAATATTATTAAGGGTTTGCTGTAGAGGTAAACTATCTAGTACCTGTAGTTCATTTGTTTATAGTAGGCAGTGAAGGGCTAGTTTTGGTGTTTCAGGACCATGGACAGAGAACTATGTTCATAACTGACTTTCGTCTGCAGTTCAAAGTTTTTGAGACTTTTTAGCCTTTAACTCCCAAAATAACAATGTTGAAGATCTATGATCTGGACTTTTATTTTTTGAAAGATACATGTGTTTTTAATAAGGCACTTAAACCAGAGAAAAAAACAATAGCCACAGCTCCTTTTATGCTGTTCCTTTTTGACTAATAAAATAAGAATCAGAATAACTTAGAATTAAGCTTTGGGGATGTCTGCAAAAGTATGTAAGGATTTTCT
>JAUZNJ010072662.1:13043-23822 GCA_034780135.1 Jordanella pulchra | reverse complement strand
GCCTCGAAACCTCCTTAGTTTGTAGCTAAAAACATTTCTTCTTAGTTGCCACTGAGCAGCATGTCCTTGTTGTCCTGCATTGTTAAACTTGAGTAATTCAGTTTGTTCTTTGTAAGTTATTTGCATTCGAAGATTAAGGTCATGTTATTTTCATTTAAATCTCTCATGTCCAGATATGTTTTTCTTCTGTTGTTTTGGCTGAAGTATGTCTCCTTCTTCATGATTTCAGGTCTTTACACTGACAGAGTCCACATTTAGAAAATCCATTTGTAAGCCAGAGAAATTGCAGTCTAAGATTTGTTCACTTTAATCCGCTTTCAAGTTTTGCCTTCATCACTGCCTCCAAAGTGACCATAGGATCAGCTGTCAGTCCTCCTTGAGTGATCACAGTACATTGTGAAGTATAATTTCTACAGCCACCTATACTCTGCTTCTCCCCCCACTGGGGTATAAAGTGCCTTTCATGTTGCAGACAAGTTTGCAGACGGTAAATGCTCAAAGAAAATTACTGTACCTTCTGATAAGAGCATGCTGGAAATTTAGCAGTGTAAAATTGCAGCCAAGTGCAGATTTGCTATTAAGTGAGTGCAAGCGTACGTGAAAAGCAGTGATTGATGGGAAGTGCACTTCACAAAAGAAAAAAAAATCCAGACTTCATTCTTGGTGTATGTAATCCCTCAAAATAGAAGCACTGTAGAAGTATTTGAGATTACCACAAGATTTTTTTTAAACTAAAGTGCATGCAAAGTTTTTCATTATTAGAGCCCGGCTTTTTGTTTGCCAAAAGTTACACATTTTAGCTGGATTTCCAGGAAAAGATTAGAGGGAGTAAAATGTGCTGCCTGTAAGAAGCTTCTCTAGCAGTTAGTTGAACCTTTGAGAAATGTCGTTTTAGCTGCATTTTCTGTTTTCTGTTCATAAAATCAGTGCACTGCCTTGATGTTTAGACACATCCATCAGTTTCTATTCTGAAACTATCAGATACGTTTGTTTTTGTCAAGAAACAGCAGCTTTCCTGAGATATGCTAAAAAGCTTCCAGTTGGCACCGGGGCTACGACGCTGTGGCTATTGTGATATTTCATGCCAGAGGCAAAGTCTGGCTTATGATGCTGCAGCATAATCCAATTTTTGAAGATAAGGACTTATGAAATGATATTAAGTGCCCCAGAAACAAACAAATCTGGAAAACAATGAAAGAAAGTAAGCAGCTCAATCTCAATATGTAGGAAATGAAAAACAAGGAATTAATACACTTTAAAAACAACAACGTGACTAAACCCATTTAATTTTATTTTTGATTCACCGGATTTCATCGCTGAAGCTCTTACCCTTGTGTGATGCATGTGTAATTCCCTTTTCCCAGGGAGAATTCCCTCCATGTGGAAATGTGGATTTCCACATTGAGGAGGTCATCCAACAGTGCAGAATGATTAGAGTGCCATCTGCATTTTATGTCCTTTGAAGGTTTCCTAAATCCTCACAAGAGAACAAAGGAAAGTTTCTGACTCCTAAGATCTTTTTCAAACACTCAAACTAAAAGCATGTAAACATGATTTCAGTCAGCAGATATTAGGTAACATCATACAGCTCTAAGTATTGTGATGCAGTACATTTAACAACACTGATTCTGAAACTGAACAGTGTCTCCGAATCTACTGTGGGAATATTGTAAAAAGTTCTGTTGGACAGATCGCAGAGCCTGCAGGCGTATGTCTTGTGATCTGGTGACATACTGCACTGTGTCTAGTCCTCTTCAGGTTATCATCCACCTTCAGAGAGCTAAGAATCCTGCTCTGCATACCTTGTCTGATCTGAAGCATATTCTTGATGATAACAAAGAAGTCACGAAGCCTTCGAATGCCATATCAAAGCTTTTGAATCTTTCATCTTTTACAGCATCTCAAGGTTTTGAGATGAAGTGAAATTTTTTCTCCCATTCAGCAGAGAGCAGAGAGAGATGAGCATGATTAGTTTTTGTATTTAAAAGATTCCAGTTGCCAGGTTAATGTGTGATTAAATTAAATCATCCAAATCACAAGAGCCGCAGACTTCCTGACTTGGTCCTCGGTTAGATTCCTGCTTTTAACTCAAGTCTAAGAAGCACTCACCTAGTATTGCTTATTATTTGCTGAGATGTGGTTGTGAACAAACAGAGCTCAAACAAAAACAGACAATTAAACTCTTAGCATCAGTTTTAATGTTGATATAAAAACCAGATAAAGGATATATTCCTTGAGTTTTACATTTATGGCTTTTGTTAAAATTTCCAGCCCATCTAGGAGGCCCTCAGTGGTTTGGGGCCCAAAGCAATGGCTTGATTGAAACATGTATTCCTCTTCAAATAAATATTCCTTTATTGAATAAAGCAGCATGCTGTATAATATCTGCACTCTGCAGATGCCTCCACAGACCTTAGTGAAGTTTAGTCTAGAGAAACGAGGTCTGATTTTATTTTTTCTGCAGTTTACCTCAATCCAAACTACCAGAAAACGCTTCAGTCAACACAAGCGTTATCTGTGCAAAGGTGAGGAAGACAAGCGTTTCGTCATGTACAGCTTCAGCACCAGCATCCAGTGTTTATCTACAGCAAGTTGAGAAACAGAAGCTGTAATGCTCATTTAGACCAAGGCTGAGATTTTCCCTGAACCATTAAAGTTTGTGTGTTTGGACTCAATCAAACCAACCTCTGTGGTGAGTAACAGATTTATTTGTGGACGCTGATTTGTGAGGTTTGGAGAGGCACCGGCGATTGATGGTGTCCTGCGGACAGGGGTGCCAAACGAGAAAACGATCTCAGCTCACTTGGTGGTTCTGCAGCTTTCAGGTTTCCTCATCAACAGAATGAGTTCCATCGATTCTTGTCCTGCATCATTTGCTTAAAATCGACCAGAGCGCTGTTTATTCAGCCAACACCACCAGAGCTCCCGTCACACATTAACTGTGCAGCAGCAGCAGGGAGCTTCCCTCTGCACCCTCAGCTTATATAGCTCTTTGTTTATCAGCAGTTTCACTCCTCCTCCAATCCTGGTCAGATTTATAAAGCAACAAAAAAAAGAAACATATATGATAAAAGCTTCATTCCATCTGTAGTAAGTGATGCTTTCTTTTCTCACGGCGAGTTGTTAAAATATGCTTTGTAAATGTATTTTAGTTGTTTTAGTTTGATTCTTAGTTTGTTATTTTGCATCCTGATAATTCAATTTGTATAGAAAGAACTACTGAAGCTGACGTTGTTAGTTTGTAGTTGGTATGTGTTGGTAAACTGTTCCTTCCTTTTATTTCCCATCTCCAGTGAGGGTTTCTATAATTAAAGTTAAAATAAATGTTGAACCTTTGAAATGTACCAACTTTGTTTGCTTCTCCTGATGCAATAAAAACAGCTGCCCAGAATAAAGAAGCTTTTCTCAGGTTGAAGTCCTGATATCAATTCATTAATAAATATTAATATAGATTGATGTGGTTTAACTTTATTATGTCAGTCATAAAAACTGTCAAACAGCAGATTCTAAAATATTTAATGCTTTGTTTTCAATAACCATAGCAACTTGTTACTTTCAGCACAATATTTTATTTTACAGACATGAAAGACAGATGCAAATCCTGATGGTCGAGCTTTTTTCATCTAATGACTTTCTGTAGCTACTTTGTGCTTTTGATCCATAAATGGGATGAAACCCTGATTTACCAACACAGTGATGCACAAGACAAACAAGCAGACATGCTTAAAGCCAAACGGGAGAGAGTTTTACTGTGTTCCTGGGTTCTGCTGCCTTACATTACCAAGGTAAGGAGCAGCCAGGTGTTGCTAATGAACCCCAGTCATTAATCAATCAGAAGCAAGCGTGACCGTCTATAAAAAAGCAGATGTTTTAACAGTTTGTTGTTCTGGATCATAGGGGTCTTTATTTTACCTCAATGTCAAACAAGAAAAGACATCAGCGACAGAGAAAACGCTGCTGCCAAGCATTCTGGAGAGCAGTGTTGTGGTTAAAGTTATTAGTTACTTCTTAAAAAATAAAAAAGACGGAGTCACTAACTCAATTAGTGCACAAAAATGAACCAGTTACTAGTATTGGATCATCTTCCTGTTATTGGAACTTTAAATACAACCGGAAGCTCAACATTTCATAATGAAACTAATTATGCTAATCTGCACCATTTTGGTGTGTGTGATCGGGTAAGTGACTTACAATATCACTTCGCAGTTGTGTTTTTGTTTGCAATAAAACAAACGTAGAACTAATTAATGTTTAAGAACTTTTCATATTTTAACACTTGCTGCTAACATCAAATGGCTATGAAATAGAGATAAAGCTGAGAAATTATGTTTTTCAAGAAAGTTCTCAAAAATAAAATATACTTTGCAACAGCATTAGACAGGGGCTATACTTTGGTGAAACCTCCCCCCCCAGCAGACCTGTATTATCCCGTTATTTTAATGTGAAAAAAACAGCAAACTATTTAGGTCAATAAGCTTGAATAAAATAAATAGCAAAATGTGGTCAGTCAGTGTTGAGATGATAAGTGGAGCCTTTTTAGATTCGAGATGTTTTTAAATGACGTATATTAAGTCATTGTTCCTGCACATAATGAGCAAATAAGTAAAACATTTATCCTTTGACTTCAGTGAGCACTTTTCTTTAGCAACATTGTCATAGAATCAGTGTCTCTGTTATCGTCTCTCCTCTCACTCTGTTCAAGTTATGTCTAATCAGCCTAATGTCAAGCTGTTATCTCTATGAGCCACACTGGTCTTAATAAAGGAACAATAAGACCACTGAAGTATGTTATGGATAAATCGTCTTCCAAAGGAGAGAGCTGTGCAAATCAAAACATGCAAAACTCAGATCAAATGAGACTAAACTGTCAAGTTTACATCAAGAAATAATGAGACATGTTTTTTGTTATTTCTAGGTATGAACAACATCAGAATTAGAAAATAAAACAGGTGCTTACTCCTCCTATCGGTCGACATAGGAAATAAATCACAATGTTTTCTCAAACATGTAGGAAACTATTATCACCTACAGGTTTACTGAATTGTTGCTGCATTATGACATCAACTGGTGTGTTTGTTGCTTTTAAGGGAATGTTTCTCCTTCAAACTAATCATATGTAGTTTCTACTTAGTATATGAATGCAGGGTTATGTGGGATTTGACTTGCATACATGCGTTGCCTATTGAAAGACAGTTTGCATATTAAGACAAAAAGAGCCAATGTTATGTCAAAGAGATAGTTGATGTGTTTGCAAGAATCCAAGCAGGGAATTTTAGTAATATACTCAATTTTATTATTAAATTATACATCTATACAGCAGATCCTTAATAAAACTGCAGCTATACAAATCATTAAGAAGTGACCACATGTATTACCCTTTGCAATATAACCTAAACACTCAGAGGTATGTATTCATTCACTGTTACAGGAAATCTGCACACTATCACATCTTTGAGGGATACTTGTGGGACATGCACAGGGAGGTCCAGTGGCTGCAGATTAATCATGCTTGTCTTGTTTTTCTCAAACCCCCATTACTTCATCTTCAGCCATTGTGGAGCTCCAGTCCATCAGTGCATTGGTCCAAAATCTGGAATCAAGGGACACATCTTCCCAGGTGTTTGTACCAAAGTTAAGAATCCCAAGAAGATAATTTTAAATGACTTCAATATTCGGAAATAACACAAATCACTGCATTTCAGTCAACTTGTAAATTTAGCTTTTCTTTGGGATTAACCTTTGTGTCGCCTGGTGAGCTGAAAGCATAGCTGATGATGACAGAGATGGTGCAGTAATGCGAGGAGCCAGACAAGCAGAAAAATAAAACTTTTCCCCTTGAATCACCTTCATGTCCTTTCCTCCCAAACCATCAATCTATAAAAAGCTAAGAAGGTTTAATTGTGTCCTGTGCATCACAGGTTCCAGTGTGGATTATTTTTTGTTTTAGTTTTTGTGCACACACTCTACCAGCGTAGCGTCCAGAATAAAAGGATTCTGCTTGAGATCCATTGGAAAAACAGAAACATCATCTGACTCAGTGTAGGTCAATCAGGGCACGGTAAACTCAGTCAAGTGGCAGATTGGCTTTTTGCAAGGTGCAGAAAGCTCTAGCATTGCTGATTTGTGTTGAGAAGTAAAAGACAAATTAAACCTGTGCGGAGCCAGACAGTCACAGAAAAACTGCAGTGGGTCAACTCTGTCGAATGCAAGTCATTACAAAACTTGGATTTTGTTATTTTGCTTCTAGTTATTCTAAATTCTGATCATTTGTCTCCGTCAAAGCTTCCAGTACATGTCATCCTACACAACATCCAGCACTTTTACAGGGTAGAAGCAGCTCCTGGCTGCCTGCAGAAATGATCGATTGTTCCGTGCGAATCACAATCAATACATTACCACCTAACATCTATGCTTTCTTTCGGCAATGTTAAATGCCTGGTTTTACCATCTCTGTCCTACACTTCCTACAGACGAGCCTTAAAACTCGCAGAGAATAATGAAGCCTCATATATCAAACATCCCTGCACACAGTGTGGAAACTGTGCTGGTTTCAGGCATAGATCAGGATTCATGTGTTCCACTGAGCATGGAAGTGTGCTCATTTAAAAGAGCTCCTGACAACAGGTAGGCAGCTAATTTCAATAAGATGTATGATGGTAGCTGCACCCTTTCATCACGCCTTGGTTCTTTGTTTGTTCTACTTTTCTTTCCCACTACTTTGCTTTTAGTTCAGGAATTTTGTGAAATTTTGCAGTGAGATGATGTTGACATCAGGGAATACCTCCGTAATCAAAGATAATCAATCAGAAACTATTTTAAAGACCTGCTGACTGACAGGTGTCTCTGTCAAACTATTCCCAGAGTCCCACTGTGGACACTGTCTTGTCTTTTTCAATGAGCCATTGAGCACCTGATGACTACTTTATCTGAAAGTAAAGGTCAAAACTTTTATTTCTGGGAACAATCCTCAAAAGGCCACTAACATGTTCATTGCCTCTGGATGGGATTACTAAAGTTAATTCTGTTACAGACACTGCTAACCCAACTACCTTCAGCTCACATTGCTGCTTCGAGACTCCTGACTGCTACATGAACCTGGGAAAAGGTTTCATCGCAATTCTGACTCCCTGTCCAGTGCAGGACTAATTACAAAGCCTGGTTTTAATGTCCGCCTTTGTGACAGCTCAGCACGCCACCTGAAGGTCAGAGAGAGCGGCATCAGGGCTGCTGACAGGTGCTGCATCTCTGCTGTTAGACCTGCTGCTTTCTACACTTCTCCAGCCCAAACTCATAGGTCATTAGGTCAGCAGCTTTACCAGTTCTCACATCAAGGTCTGACCCTGAGCCCATCGGAACACTATAGAAAACAACAATGTCTTAAATTGGTAAGAGTAGATATTCTATTTTCCATATATTATGTGCAGCTCTTTAACATCTGCAGTAAAATAAAACATAAAGCTGTTTGATTTATTGCTTGGCTTAAATGATTCTTTCATATCTTCCTTTGAAATTATTGTCAGTAAAACTGCAAACTATCTACTATGAAAATAAACAGAATGAAAGGAAATGAAAAGAAATCACTCAAAGAAAAGTTATTTCTACTAAACTTGATAATATATGGCCATTAAAGTGGTTTAACAAACTGAGTCCTGTGCCAGTTTTATCTTAAACTCCTGAGTCAGCGGTGGACACATTTGGTTTGCTTATTAGCTTGTTTACGTTAGCTGGTGATGCTCTGCTTTACTTAACTGAATGAACACAAAACTGAGGCTATAATATTTGGACCAAAGACACACAGCTTCATGCATACAGCTAGAAACCACCAATCAGCTTCTAATCTGAGCGTAGTGAAGCACTCAGACCTCAACCTTTAAAGGTAAATAAACACCGTAACAGTCAGCCTTTTATCACCTGAAGAACATCTTCAGGATTAAAATGTCTCCGCTGGACCTTGAAAAATGAATCCATGCTTTCATTTTTAGTAAAATTGGTAACTTGAACTATGCCTTCACAGGTCTGCCTCAATAGTTGCTCAGAAAGCTACAGTGGATCCAGAATGCTGCTGCCAGCCTCCTCACTTAAACAAGAAAGTAGAGCACATTACCCCTGTTCTAAATTCCTTCCACCGGCTCCCTGTCTCTCAGAGAATAGACTTTAAAATACTTCAGTGAGTCTAAAAATCACTGAGTGGCTTTGCACCAAAATACATTAGGGTCTTGTTTCCAGTGAATCAACAGCCAGACCTCTCAGGTCTTCTGGCTCTAGTCTATTCTGCATACCTAAAACCAGAACCGAACATGGAGAAGCTCAACTAATCTAACAAAAGTAATGAAAAACTAAATTGCTTTAATTAGGATTAAACACATTTTATTAGCTTGGCCTTTGATTTTGAGACCTTAACATTATCCGGAAACTTTGCAGTCCAACTATCTGTTTATTCATTTATCATATTTGTTTAAATAAACTTCTGATCAAGTTAAATATTTACTTTTATTCACCTCAATTATTTGTGTTCAGTATTAATTTATTTACTTTTATTCCACTGTAACTGTACAGCACCTGCGATGTTTCTTCTCCTGTTTTCATGAACAGCATATTGAATTATTTTGCTGATGAAATATGTGATATAAATACACTTGCCTTGCCACTGTGAAATGTAAACAAAAAAGCTACATTACTTCGCTTTGAGGTTAAATTTAAACTTTAAATTATCTCCAGCAACTATAATAATGGACTTAAAGTCAACTGGGTGAAAGACACGTTCTGTTGTTTTTATTTGGAAACAGATTTCCCCATCCACTAATTGCTTTAAGTTGGTCCCTTATGAGAGGTGCTATTAGATGAATTTTGCTGCTTTTTTTTAATAAAGAAAGATTAGTGAATGAGGATGTCTATTTATTGACTATTCATTAGAAGTAGTTCAAATAAACCCTGTTTGTTTCCACATCTCCAAGCATATTTTAAACTCTTTGTGAGTTTGATGAATGAGGCTTCAAGTCTCCATCCAGATGCAGAGTCTGGACTTCTGTGCTTTGTTAGCATCTGTGCTGCTTTGTGCAATGAAAAGGAAAACACCTCAGGAATGAAACCAGTCTCCCTTAGCTCCGGTTCAGGAATGTTGAAAAACAAAAGAAAAATGCAAATTAGGCACTCATACCGTTTAGGCAGTTTAGTCTCTGTTTCTTCTACAACATTCACCACCACTGGAAAAAAGGAAAAACAATTACAGCAGCGAATGCACGCATATCTTACAGGCCTGATCTCCAGCTTCACATCTACATGTACAGCCCAGTGGGGGTGGGGGGGTGGACCTTCAGACTGAACCGTTTGTGTTGTGTTCATGTAGGATAGACTGCAGCTTCTGCTCCCTGTGTTCACGCCATCCTTCTGTCAGCCCCCTGAAGGACATTCATCTTATGCTTTACACAGTTTCAATGACAGAAATCACAGCAGCTTGATTCTGACAATTTCACCAACATCAAATACACTAACAGCTGCAGAGATTCAGCCACTAGCTTGTACAGGAGCGTTGAGAGGGCGGATTCAGGCTGCAGGTGTTTGCAGTGTTCCTGGGAGCTTCCAGGGCACCGGGGTGTGTCGTTGCTGCAGCAGTGTGTCCACCTGTGAAGTCCTTTGTCAGAAAGAGGTAAGTTTGTGGCACAGGCAGCTTGCTGAGCTCAGATGTAGTACTCCTTCACGTTGTCCCTGACGGAGTTGTGGAGATGGAGCTCAGTCCTGTAGTCTGTGTACGTGCTGTGTCTGTGCTCCTCTTTCATGCTGCTGCTCCTCTTCGCCCGGCGCTGCTGATAGAGGAGGCGGCTTATCACAGCCAGAGCGCACACGGCAATGAAGACAACCGCTGTGACCACACCTGAGAACACAGCAGGGAGGAGAAATTAGAGGATGATGACGGGGGTTGAAAGTCATGCCTGGAGGCAGGAAGAGTTTCACCTTCCAGAACAAAAACATGCTGGCACTCAAAAAACAGCAGCAGCAGCAGCAGCGTTCCATGTTCAGTGGCGAACACAGAGCAGTGAATCATTCATAAAGAAGCCACCTGGATCCCTGAAACTGAACCTGCTTATCAACCAAAGCCTGGGCCTTTGTTTTCTGTTTTATCTGTTTGCCAGATTCAATGAAAGAGACTCAGATATGCACTGATCTGTGTTTAGGTTCAGTTTTTATCCAGCAGAATTAGATGCGTGTGAAATGCCAATGAGGGGAAGTTTGATCACCTGTGTTTGGTTGTACTGGAAAACTTTGGAACATTTTCTCTCCTGAACTCGGAGCCCTTTCAAACAAAACAAAGCATATTTTATTTATCAAAGGGATTTGGGGTGTTTTTCGTTGATGGGGGGTGTATGAAGTACTGTGAAGTCTGTGTCCTGCAGCTGTCTGTTCCTAAGCCAAACTAGCCTCTATTCAGAAAAGCACCCCCCCCCCCCCCCCTTCATCTTTTTAAAATGCAGGGAAACAATTTCAGATACATAAACCCAAGATAGCCTCAATTCAAAGTACACTCAAAATACAACAGAGAAAGTCTATTCAGTCATTTGATATTAGAATATATATTTCTTAACATTTTACTCAGAGGTTTAGAGGAAATCCTCCAGAACATCTGGAGACGATTTTACGAAGATCATTGACAACTGTTTGCATCCTCTTCCTCAGAATGTCAAACTCTCTTTACTATAAACATTTAAAAACACTTTTCTGTGCAGAAAATAAATACTGAGGCGTGCAGGTGGCGCAGTGGTTAGCGACCCATGTATGGAGGCT
>JAUZNJ010072651.1:0-25426 GCA_034780135.1 Jordanella pulchra | reverse complement strand
GTGAGGGCTCCAGCCCAGGAGACTCGAGGCGCACTCTGCTGGAGGAAAGATGGAGCGACAGGCTCCGGATCCCAACACCACGGTTCTTAACCAGAGCACCACAAGGTAGGATGAGGGTAGGAGGTGATTAACAGACAACACTAACAAATATATAAGAAAATATATATTAGATTTGAAGATTTTCTTTATATATTGACAGCTATTGATGAAACATGACATGACATCCAACCTCTCCAGTATATGCGAAGGTGGGCGGGGCTTAATGTCAGTCAGTGGCCTCTGAACAGCAATGGTTCACATGTGGATACACTCTGTGGTTTATTATAATAATCTTTAAAGGTTATCAGAAAAGGGAAAAGTCATCCATAGTATGATAGCGGCTAGTTCATCACTAGCTAATTTTATATAATAATACAAGTTATTGATATCTAATGATAAAGGGCTCTTGTACGAACAAATTTGTTCTTAAATCATTCGTACAAGTGATTTAGGAGAAAATGTCGCTGTCATCATTTTTTCTCCTCTTTCTAATCTCTTTCTAATCTTCTCTCATTGTTGTTCCTTAGAAGTAGTTGGCTATTTCATCAGGCTACATCATTATATAATATGCAGCTCTGCAATTATCGATTACATTTTTATTGGCTGATGACAGAACTATGGGTCATTACACCTGCAGCTGTCGATAACCAGGGCACACTGGTTGGATTTGTTGCTATATGTGATGTCCCAAGGATGATTACAATGGTTCTGGTGAAAATATTTTTTGATGAGATTTGAAACACTTCAGACCAGTTAGTGAAAACTTTAGGCAGAAGAAAAAGAAAAGAGTGTAGAATCAAGGATGGACATTTATCACACATTGGTGAGGTATTTGGAAAAATACCAATAATCTTTTTCTTTAAGTAATATAGGCTATAAATGATTTTAAAACTTCGTTAAATTCTGACATATATTTCCGTATGTAGTCCGTAATGTGTAAATATCTAAAAAGAAAAGGTAGGTTGAATTTTGTTTTTACTTGTTGAAAATTTTTGTTTTTAATTGTTGCAAAATTATGCTTATAAATAATTCATGAATGATGTGCAAACTACTCCAATCATAAAACATCGGGTCTAAATAAGACAGCGTGAAGGATGGGTTTCTTGCAATTGGTCAGGAGAGGGGAGCTGAATAAAAAGAGAAATTAGATTTAATTTGATTCCGCGTACGAATTATATTATGTATTGTTGGGTTTTAGCCATATGTTGATTTGTCAAGAGAAATTGGTGAGAGAATCATGGCTATAGGAGATTATTGTCTTCCATTTCCAACGCTGGCCAGGTAGGAAGAGGGTTGGGTGAAGAAATTCAGACTTTTAAAGGCACAGGACTAGTACTATGTTAAAAAATTGGAAGGTAGAGACTTCTATTAGATTTTATTAAATGGGTTTTGGTCATTCTTGATGTTTTATAATTCCACAAAAAGGGTTGAATGATTGAGTCGATTTTCTTGAAGAAGGATTTGGCAAAAAAATTCTGATTGGCTAAACAGTCTCTCTGCTTCTTCTCTACTTTCTCTACCCTAACGTTGCAGTTTAATATGTACACATATGAGCAACTTGAAGCCTTCAGTTCATATTGGTGATTAAAATTATTATTTTTACATTTCAGTATTTCTTTGTAAACAAAAGAAAGGTTTCTACAGTACTTTTATTATTTAAACAAATGCTTGGGCGTGTAAAAAGGTTTTGTTCTTTGGTTTCAATGTATTATGGAGTATTCCATGGGATAATAATTGTAAAAAAAAAAAAAAGGTTACTACTTCACGGATTTCGCCTATTAACATAACACCCACGAAAAACGAGGGTTCACTGTACATTGATTTTTTTTTCTAGAATTGAGAGAAGAGGTTTGGTTAGCAGGATGTCATCTGCATATAATGACATCTTGTTGGTTGTGTTCTTGGTCTGATATCCATGCATCTGTTGATCTAAACGAATAGTTTGAGCAATTGGCTCGATTGCAAGAGCAGAAGTTAATGCAGACAGAGGGCAAAGTTAGCAGGTACCTCTGAACAGAGAAAATGGCATATATAGATTCTGATTTGTTTATAACCCGTTTGCTGAAATTGTCCCATATGTTAAATTGTTTCATTACTTTGAACAAATACAACCACTCTGTTTGATCAAAGACCTTTTCTGCATCAATGGATAAAATGGCTAAATCATTATTTAGTTTCCTGTCGGTGTATAAAATAGACATTGATAAGATAAAACGTTTCTTGTTTGTATGAAGCCGGTTTGGTCTTTGTCTATTGAAGTATTTACTAAAGGGTTTGACATATTGGCAAGAATATTTGCATATATTTTGTAATCCAGATTTAATAAAGATTTTTTTTATGTTTATGTATGAGGGATATGGATAGTGGATGAAGGGATGACAGAGGTGGTCTGGAGATGTACAGTACAGGTGTGTTTGTCTGTGTGTTAGAAGGAGTTTTGGCTGAATGTTGTCTTGGTTGATGTGAACTCATCAAGTATTTACACCATATGTTGCTCCTCGTTTCTCCATCAGTAGTTTTCATTGACTGACTCTACTTCTGTAACTACTGAAGATTCTATATGTTACTTCTTCAACCCTAAACCAAAGACTAGCTTGTTAGAAAGTCTCACATCTGGCAGAAACGCTCAGATTATCTGCACCATTAATTAGCTTATTTGGTGGCTGAAAGCGTAACTTCAGCCCACTGCTTTTTTTTCCTGGTGATAAACTGCCATCTGCCTACTGTTGCCCAGCAGTGTGGTTAATGAAAACACTTTGGGAAACCAATAGTCTACTCAGTGACAAATTCATTAGATCCTCTGGTCCTTCACATTACAAATGATTCATCCATCTAACTGGTTCATTAAAGAACACCAGGTATTCTTCACCTCAGCTTTTTATTCAAATAACTCATTATGTCACCAATAATTAACCCTCTTAGATTAGAGATTAGGGCCAGGAAGGATAATCCCTCCCAGCCGATGATCAGCTACTGAATTTCATTTCACGTATTATAATCTTAATGATTACATATAATACACCAGGCAGGTTGCCTGAATTACAAACATGCTCAGAAAAAATAAGAACATTTTCAGAATTATAAAAGTTTACTACGTGATGTCATTTCATTGATGCTATTGGATCCATTCTTGTCAGTTTTACAGTTCATAATTAACATATCAAACTAATTGGTTTAAAGAACCTCAGAAACAAGATCAACCTGAGATGGATCTACATCCATACAGGTGATTCCTCAGGCATTTTTCTCTCAGACTTTCTGTTTCTCTCAGTCTCTGTTTGTATCATTTTCTCTCAGTTTTAATACAGTTTCCGATTTGATCGACTTCAATGTAGAGATACAATATTGCTGCTGTCTCTTTCTCTGTCTGTCTCACTTTGACTGTTTGTGTCCCTGTATCTCTCTCACTTGTCTTTTTCTTTCTTTTCTTTTCTTCTCTCTCCCCTTCTCTTTTTAATTTTTGTCCTTTTCTCTCTATTTCACTCTCGTTTGTCTCTTTCTCTCTGTCTTTTTCTTTTTTTTTATTTCTCTCTCTGTCTATCTCTGTGTCTCGTGTCTCACCATAAAGCACCACAATTCACCACTATACTATTCTCTCTGTGTAGTATTTTTTTCTCTTTGTCTCTCCCTCTGTCTTTCTCTATCTCGTCTCTCTATCTCTCTATTGCCTCTGCCATGATGTTCTGATAGATGTACCACGTTATCATTACCAAAGCCAGACCAGTAGTTATACATAGTTATTTGATTAATTTGTTCAAGATCTCATGTCATTACAATAACTGCAGGATCATCATTTGCGGAATAATGTGTCTGACCAGCAGTAACTCCCTACATTCAGTAGCAGATCCACATCAGGACTCTGCTGAACGCTGTGTTTTTGAATTGCAGCTATAAAGGAGGCAGCATGACAGAGAAGCTATTTAGCTTCCGATTCTGATTTTATTTTTATTTAAAATTGAATCCAACAGATTTTACCTGAGATTTCAAGGAAACTCTCAACAACATTCCCGAAGCAGGATCTGAAGCTGCTGCTGGCTCAGAAAATTAGATCCAGTCCAGCTTTTGTGTCTAAAACCAACTATTTGACACCTTTTAGATGTAAAGGGGAAAAGACGATAATGAGGTGTATTGTGATGTTATATGGAACTAAATTAAGGCCATAAAGTTTGTTCAACATTTTTTTTACTTAAAAGAAATTTATTTGTAGCAGAAAATTGATTTAGAAACAGGAAAAAAAAACATTTAAAATTAACATTCAAGATGTTTTTTTTCAGTTTCTGATTTTCTTTTTTTAATTTAATCTCAAACTACTGGTATTTATGTGACTGGTTTTAAAAGATAAAAGGTTTCTCTGATCAAAGCTGTTTGTGTCAGCTTCAAATTTTGTTTTTAGTTTCATTGTATCTTTCAGGAGGAGAATAAAAACTTTGGTTTTCACCTGGAAAAGGGACTGAACTTCAAACCCGTGGAGAAGTTGTGGTTCTCCTGCAGCCAGGGTTCTTTAATGTTGCCACAGAATGTGTTTGTGAATTAGTGACGGACTGTTGAACTGAGTGAATAAATATAACGGTTGATGGTTGAAGTTTCCTCAGGACCGCTGTGATACTGACTGCTACAGGAGATCCTCCCTGCCCTTTAACATCCCCACCCACAGCAGCTACTGAAAGAAACAACACCATGATAGAGTTTATTTTCAGGATTAATAGTTTGGAAATTATTTGAATGATCAAAGCAGATAAAGGCCAAATGATGTGTGCTTCTTTATTGATGTTTGGATCCTTGCGGTCCACTCATGATGGTGGATGTCTGACTATGACATCAGACACGAGAATACCCAGTTTCTTCTTACTACAGAAATAAAATTGGTGGATTTGATTTTGACTGTTTCTTTTAAAAGCTGTTAAATGTCATAAAGTGTTAAAGTATAGTCCAGTTATAAATCCTCAATGTTAACAGGCAGCAGCTCTGCTAGCATGAGTGCTAATCAGGGCTCAGTAACCAGGGTTCAGATGTGTGATGATCAAGACGACAGGATGATCCCTTCTTTGCTGTTAGTTAGTTTCTGTCTCCTATGTGATCAGAAAGAGCATCGAATCAGGCAGAAGTTTGGTGCCGTAGTGAACATGGCTGCAGCAGTTAGAACAAACGCTGGGGAACAAAGCAAATTAATCCCTTTTTATAAAAAGCTTCTTCATGTTCTGTGAGTCACGCCACTCCAACGAATTTGTTGTTTTCCTTGGTGAGCCAACCTGGTGTTAGCCAATAAGCTAAACAGCGGAGCAGCCCATCTGCTGAGCATCCCACGTCCGATTCCAGCCCATGGTTTGCTTTTCCACTCTATATTATCGCAAGGTTAATCAGATCATCAATGGGGCCTTTAAATGCCAAGGCTGCTGCAGGGCATACCCACCCCCCTAAGCCCATCAGTGGCCTTGGACCATGGCTCTTTCTGTCTGCATGCAGATGGAAAATTAGGTTTACCTTTGTTTTTGTTTTTTGCCAAGCTTTTCTCTATACTGATCATAATTGGTGCATCTAACATTAAAACATGCATAATCTGTTTTTAAAATATTTATCAACACGTCTTAAAAAACCTTTTGTTTAACTCAAAAGAAGCGACAGGAGCTGATTGATTTAAGCTTTTGTTCAATAAAGACAAATTAGTTCCAATCAACTGAAATACATTTAAAAATGGAAATTTGTGAAACTTCTTGATTAAAAAAAAGAGCAATTAAAAAGGAAAGTTTTGTGAATGTCTAGTGTTGGTGTGTAATGCACACTATGATAAAAAAATTTAAATATGATGATGGAGCAGGAGTTTGCTAGACTTACTGTAAACACCTACTGGGATGAGTTCTAGTGCTGATGCTATTGTTGCCGTTCATAGACACATTTATCATTCCTACACTTCAACTGGTAAACAGGTTTAGCTTCCAGCTTTGTTAAAAAATATTTAGATGATTATGTCTACAAATAGATTTAGTGACAAAAAAGAACAACAAAGTTACAGCTAATGTGATAAAGTCCTTTACAGAATGCACCACACTGAATTAAGTGGGGATAGAGGAAGCAAGGACACGAAACAGGAATGACAGAGCAGTAGAAGAGGAGTGGCTCCAAGTACCAAAGGTTTGGGTAGCTGGGCTGGCCTATAGGTGTGTTACCACAGTCCAACCATTTTAGCTACCTCTCATCTTTTGGTTTCCTGTGGTCAGCCTGGCCTTGTCTGACTTTGGTGTTGGTTAAAGCAGGCTCTCTGCTCTCAGGGCTGTGGTGTTTTCACCTGGATCGATGAGCCGAGCCAATGACAGCCCTAAGCTGTAGGGCTTTCGTCTCTATAGCTGTTACCTCATTTGTTCAAATTTTAATGTAAATTTGTTTAAAAAAACAGTTTCTTTTGCCGTTAAGCTCATTAAAACTTGGGGTATTTGCATGACTCCATTGTAATTCTAAAGGTTTCAGCGTAACAAGCCTCTGTGCAGAAATGCTCCTCGGAGGAAGCCCAGATGTCAGTCAGAGGGCTGTTACCCCAATAAAAAATAAACATATCAGTCTTATTTTCAGCTTATTGAGAACTTTTTTGAGCATAACACTGTAATACAAACGATCAGACGACAGAGAAACTCCAAAAGAGAATCCTGGATCATGGTGTGGGGCAGAAAAGGGGTCAGAAGCAAACAGGCACGAACACAGATTTGACAGGGGCCCAAAATATCTCAAGGTTTCAGAGACAATCAGGTCATAACAGGCAGGCAGGCAGACAGGAAAAAAATGGATATGACTCACCATGAGGCTCGATAATAATCTGGCTCCAGCTTCTGGTCTGATGAGGTTTATATAGGTTGGAGTGCAAGTGGAACTGATGAAGACTGATTAGAGCAGAGCAGCTGAGCAGGTGGAGATCAGGTAATCAGTCCAGAGCTGGTGCACAGAATCATGACAAAGACTACTCCAGGCTGCAGCAATGAAGTCCCTCAGCAGGCCTAAGGCCTCCCTCATGTTCAGATTCACATTTAGATTTTAATTTATGGACAAATAGCTTTTAAACATGTTGCCCTCACCAGGAAAAAATAGAGAACCACAAAATCTTTCCACCTTTTTACCACCCAGCTGGGTTTCATGTATCTGTAGTGTACAGAGTGATTTAAAGGTGTCTGACCCCCTGTGGTTATTACCTTCTATACATGGCAGATAAGTCAGCTGGTTCATTTTAAATATGATAGGCTGTTTCCAGTGACAGCGGGGGTTGGAATTCAGCCCAGGAGCTCAGTTTGAAGAGGATTTTTAACCAATTGCACAACAAAGCCATGGGTACTTCCTGGTAGAGGCTGTCTACTAGCTTCAGTGTTGGGGGACATATGATGTCCATGATGTGGTTAAAAGGGACATAACGTTTCTAAAGTAGTGGTTGCTCCTTATGGTGCATTTACACCCACTGTCCTTATGTAGGGGTGCGTTCAGGAGCAAAACAGTGCAAGGGATTTTTCTAGTGATGTGAAGGCAGCAATTAGGGCTAACAGAGTGAAAATTATGCATAATATTAAGGTGACAATTAGAGCGAACACCAAGATAGATGCGTAATGAATTTTGCTGGAGTTCAAAGAATCTAAAGATTTGTGTCTTGTCGCATTGTAATGACCAGCTGGACTGGATGTAGCTATGAGGTTGGGTAGAGGAGCACAGCACAAACAAAGTTTGTTTTACTTCAAAATAGAAGATAAATAACTTATGTTAAATTAGTTTTAGGTCAGGAATGCTCTGTAGATGTTTTGGCTGGTTTTTATAAAAGTCGTTTTAGTTTATCCCTCATTCATCATCCATCCCTCTCTATTTTGCCCCAGAGTTGCTCCAGCTCTGCTGCTCTCTGCCCGGTCTCTTCCCCTGATCTGCTGCTCCTCCTTTCTGGTTTTGTTGAGATGTCTCCTCATATTGCCTCTGTTGTGATCCGTCCCATAAGGTGGGATAGTTTTGGGTTTTGGACTGAATGTAAAACCCTGATCCAGCCATGGCTCCTGGACCCCTCCACCTGGGAGCATCTCTAGAGGATCTGATGGACTCAGGGATACCGGCACGGCTGTTTGGTGTCCCCTAATAAATAAAGCACCACAATTCACCTAGTAAAATCAGAGTCCACCATGCTGAGTTAAAACCGCTCCTCCTATTAGGCAAAACTATTTTTGGCAGAATATTAAGTGAGCAAAAGCACTAAAAGATTTGCTGAAATGTTGTTCAGTGTATTCACCATCATAAAGATGACCCCTTCGTTTAGCATCTTTCATTTCTGTACCAATATCTCTAAAAGCTCCCTTTGGACTGCCCTCTAATGAGACATCAGAGTCAGAGGCTAAAGCAGCTATTAACTTCACGTTCCCGGTGATTCTTGTCCTACCAGGCTAGGTTGGCAGCCTGGTGAACAGCTGGCAGGACCTTTAGGGGCACCGTTACCTCTGATGAGTGTAAAGAAAGGAGGGGTTGTGCACAAGGCAGCAGACAGAGGAGAGATCAACCAAAGGGGCTCTTCTTGTTTTGTCAAGAATTTCTTAAGTACATCTACAAAGATATGGCATGGGCCAAAAGTGCCTTTGAAAGTTTCCAAAAGCAGGACATGATTGTTGGATAAACCGTCCCCAATTCAGTACTTTCTCACCACCACCAGGGGGGAGGACCTTTGACCTCCTGTAAGTATAGGGGGACGCCACTGTAGCCACCCAGCCAGCCTGAGCCAGCCCTATTCGACTGCACTCCCACTACCCAACCTCACACACTCCAGCTCAGCCCCCACCCCTCTGCCCCACTCAACCGCAAGAAAAAAGACCCAAATTCATGTCTCTCTCTTTGGTCTTTCCTGAGCAGTCCCTGTGGCTCAGGAGTCAAGAATTCAATTAGTTAAGAAAAGAGAAGAAAAGAGCGAGGGAGCAACAATACAGCGATAAGGGGGCAGAATGTGTGTTCCCACACGCTAAATACAGGGCCCTTTCCCTGGGGCCCACAGAGCCAGAGGACCTGCACCACAGGAGGCGAGAATAATCACAGCTACCTCTGAACCCCCTCATTACACCCACATTCTCACACACACTTACATTCCTCACACACACGGACAGCTTCATGCAGACACGCATCACGTTCTCCCACAGACACACCTTGCAGATGCTCCATATTTGCTGCAAACATAAACACGGGGGATGGGGGCATCTAGCTCACATGAACCCTAATGCACAATCACACTACAAACGGAGCACAAAAACACCTTTCATTACATCTCGGCCTCATACAGGTGTTCCCCGGTCTTTGGTTCGCCAAAGGGCCGTTTGGGTTCATTCAGCAGCGAAGAAATAAATGTTTTGATGAGCAACCATGCCGTTTCAACTTATTCTCAACAAGCAGTCAGTGGGATCCCTGCAAAGAGATCTCCTCCTCCACCATCTCCAACTCTAATTGTTTCTCTTAATATGAAATCATCAGAAAGTACAATCAGAAAAGTGAACCAATCAGTTCTAAGGAATAGATCCTAAGTTTTATATTGGACCAATTTAAAACATGATATCTACAGGGTCTTTACAGAGCTGGTTCAATCATCACCATTTAAAGTTTCTATCGAAGAAAACCCATTCAGTCAGTAGACATGTTTCCTTCAATGTTTTCGAATTCCCATTTTAATTTATCATTTTAGAAGAGCTCGATTCAAACACCATCATTAGAATCTACCATCTAAATTTTACAAAAAAGCTTCTGCGAGAGTAGTTGCTCTAATGAAACGCATTAGTGAAAAAACTTCTGATTAGCAGATATATGCCTTGCATTACTCATCACCTGTTTCCTCTGCCGGTGTCCTGAATACAGCGTTAGAATCTCTGCATCTTGGGAATGCATTTACCATCACTAATACTAGCTGGAATGACAGTGAAATCAACCTGCCTGGCTACAACATATTCATTAAAACCTTTCCCATTACTTATCTGTGGTCCACACTAGCTAGCTATCTCTATTTTAGCCAAGCATAACCTAAATGTATGATGATATTACACTTTGCGTCTCCTGGATAATTCACCTCAAAGGATGGAAAAAAAACTCCCAACAAAGCCATGCTTAGTGTGAGCAGAAATTTGTCTGGACTGACTGGGAAAGTATAAGGACACATAAGCAGACACAAAGGGAAACTAGGATGGGTGTTGGACGGTCAGTTGGTTCTAACTGAGATATTACTGGGGACTTGTCAGAAGTGTACCCACCTGACAGAGCAGTCACTCCCATTGAGTGGGAGCAGTTTTGAGTGATCTGTTAGCCAAAAGAAATAAGTTCACATCAGCCCAGAACCCAGAGATCTTCTGCACCAGAGAGGCGGACCAAAAGGTGCCCCCAGACCCATACTAATCAACGAGACATACCCCGATCCCTAAAGCCCTCTCCACCATGGTTCCTGGCCCACCCTCTGTGCTATGTACACCAAGAACGTACTCTCCCACCTTGGGTCAAGGCTTTTGTATCCCAGAGAGGCACAGTAGGCCTCAAGTTGCCCAGGGACCCAGACTTGAGTGTCCCCACTCAAACAAAAACAGACCCTGGCTGGACAGAAGGGAAGGTCCATCAAAATGTGAAGAGATCTCTTGGTGATCCATGGGTTTTCTGTCAGGTTATGACCTTTGGCTCTCTTATTCCTGACCTTTTCCTCTCATAAAGTCAATTTGATGTTGCTATGCTTGGAGCCAGCGAAGAAAAGTCAAACCAAAACCTAGTGCTGCTCATTATGGGTATGGTCTTCTTTTGACCCTGGAGCAGGTGGTGGTACTTGCCAAACTGGGAGTGGATCTCATGGGCGCAAATGCCGACCCAGTTGTTCTGGTTTTCACATTGAGTATGACAGCGTGAATCACTTGGTAAAACTGACGTCAGCCATTGTGTACTGAACACCTCTATGTAATGACACTGCGAAATGAGCTGGGCAGAGTTTCACTGTGTTCTCCTTGTGGGTTGTTGGTGAAATGTCAGATGAGTGAGGGAAGCCGAACAACATGAAAAGTTTGCCTAGTTTGCTTTCTGTATGAATGCAGACAAGGCAAGGTTTAAACTAGCATCCTCTTAAGCTAATAGCTGTTAGCTTGAATAAAAATAAAAATAAAATCAAAACCAGCCAGTGTTGGTTCTCCATGTAAAACTTTACTCAATATAACAGATTTGGGGGTAACATTATAAAATTCATACTATGGGAATGATAAATGTTCACCCAGCAGAACAGTGACTGGAAAATAATGACTGTAATTTGGTGACTTATGTTTGAAATGTAGAAAAGGCCTTGGAGTTGCAAATGATTTGGGATGTTGATGCTCGTGTTGGGTCCCAGTTGGTTCCAGCTGGGTGAACAGAGTCAAGGGGCTGGCTGAGGAATGTCACCGTGACCCTACACATAGAAGACACGAACAGAAGCCAAAAGGACCACAGGGGGCGAAGATGGAACAACGGCATCTGAGCATATGTGTGTGTGAATCTGGGAGAGAGAGCATGTTTGTGTGCATGCTGATGTTTGATCATGCATATCTATGTAAAGGGCTGATGGAGCGGAGGAGAGCAGGAGAGAGGCGAATCAGAGAGGGAGGGAGTGGGGGTGTTGGGGTCAGCACTTGTCCCCTTTGACCATTGTCTCCCTCCCTTACCGATATAAAAGCATCATAACCCTGTGAGCCCAGACTTATTTAGAAACCAGATAAAAGCACTTTTTACAAACTAGATACACATCAGGCACAAAGCCCGGGGTCAAGCGCAACAAATTAACAACCCTCTTTCTGACGGAGAGGTAGGGGGGGTCCAGGGCATCGGGGCAAAGCCAAACCGCCCCTGGAGTCCAGCACCGAATGCTTTGCTATTCCCAGAGTAGAGACATGGGCTGTTCTCCTCCATTCATCTGTAATTGGTCCAGGGGCCAGAGGCTAGTATAAATACTGGCTAAAGTTTGTTTGCCCTGGGTCCCCCAACACAAAACCAGCTAACGCCAACTAAAGTCAAGACTACCGCCATGAGAGGCCAGAGCTTAACTCTTTACTTTGTCAGGCTCATCACAGGCTGGGCACACTGAGGTTTCTTCTTGTTTGGCTTAAAACTGCTATCATGACTGTGAAAAGGCAGAAAATGATGATGTCTCGAGAAAAGACTAAAAGTTCCAGCCTGCTGAAATACAGGAAGTTAAAAATCCACCTTAAAACATCTTTACAGTAGCGTTTTTATTTGACCATTTACAACTAATAAGTTGCTTGATAAATGGACTGACACCTCATTAGTTCAGGGCTGATCCATCTATAAGTCTGTAGCCGATTTTCCGTGAATGTACTTCAGGTAGGAAGCTCCCGTGCTGTTCTGCTGATGTGACATCAAGCGTGTCCATGTTGAATGGGTCCAATCTAGCAAACAATTGAAGCGTTTTATGGAAGATGGATTTTTGTGGATATTTAGAAGTGACCGGTATCCAGCTCAACTCACAAAGCAATGGGAACTCCACGTAATGAAAAAAAACAACAACAACAAAAAACTTGTCAAGTACGAATGCGAGCTACAAGAACAAGCAGAAGAGAGCTGCAGTTCTTTGTTTTGGCCAAAGTTGGCAGTATTTCATTAGAAAACTCCACCAGGCCTCTTTAAATGTGTTTTTTAATAATGACTTGCAAATAAATTTTTTTAACGCATATTTTGTATCAATTAAGCCCAGTATTCTTAATCTTTATGAAACTAATGAAACTCTTTAATCACTTTGAAAGATAAAGAAAATCAAATCGTTATTTTCGCATTTTATAGACTTCCATTAGCTTTTCTTTTTCTTCCGGATGCTTGTTGATTTTGTGCTGTAGCTCTGAGGATCCTTCTGTATCATACCCCACTGTCTTTGAAAAACACACGTCAATAAACCGGTCAATAAATCACACCTGAAACTCACCTTGATGGAGCCTGCTTAGCAACATGAAGTAGGCTAAAAGCTCGAACCAGATTCAAAGACAAACAAGGAGGACTTTTAGTGAACCTAAGAGAAAAGCATGTAAACAGAAAGAGATGATTGGCTGATCCACCACCTGAACTGTGGGGGAGAGGAGCTCATACAGTTCTATAAAAATCATAAAATTATTAATAAGAAGATCAGATTAACTTTATTATCCACGGAAAGGGTTATGTAATAGTTTTAGTTAGTGGTTCACCTCTATACAGGTAGGGCCATTATATGATGGAGAAATAAATAACAGTAAAAAGTTTATTTCAGGATATAAACATTTTGAGAAAATTGGAATAAGTGGAACCAACCTCCAAAATAAACATCATCCTCTGGACGAGGTAGAGTCCAATAATCTTCTCTCCATAGAGGATGATGTAAATAAGTATTGGCTGTTAATGATAATGTCAGCAACCAGAGGTTCTTCTAGGTTGCTGCCATCTCTCTGGTTTGGACTGCAGCTCGCAGAACTTCTCTCATTCCATTCTGGTTTTGAAAGCCAAGGAACAATTTCAGCATTAATACTCTGAAGCTAATACCCCTTTCCCACTGGCTGAAAACCCTTTTAAACCAGGGAAAATCGGCTTTTAGTGGCAGTGGGAACAGCTCACTGACCTGTTTCAAATCGGGTCAAACAAGTCGGCAAGCCATATGGATTATAATCGTCTTTAAACGGATCAGCTCCGATCGGCATACAGTGGGAACAACAAAGCCGAGTCGACCCGTTAATTTACAAGAGTCAAACAGATAAAAGAGCGAAACAATAAAGCAAACTTAGTTATTACTGGCTTCCTTACATGTTGCTTTCCACTGTTTACCTCCCCGGATTTCTGTTGCATTGGTGACAGCATTAACGCTAACCCAGTATGATGATGTCACCAGACACATAGCGGCAGGGGCACAGAAGCTACGCAGCAACCAACAGGGGTCAGACTCAGCTTTTTTTGCCAGTGAGAAGGGAACCAAATACCGATTTTTAGTGGGTCGATCTGTGTTTGTAAAACCCAGGTTAACCTGCTAATTTCAGTGGGAAAGAGGCTAAACGGAACTTTCATCCCCAACATACAATCCCCTTAATGAAACATGGTGGTGGCAGCATCTGAGGGGGTCCCTTTTTAATTATGGTAATTACATGACCAAACAAATACAACAAGAGAAATGCATCTCCTCTCCCCTGCCCGAAACAAAGACAGCAACTACATTGACATAAACATCTGTTGTTAACGTCCATCATGTTTTCCTTATCGGACCAACACCGATAGGCTCAGAAATTACCAACATTAACAGATACTGATATTAATACATCTTGCATTCCTAGAAAAAAACACATGGTTGCTACATCAAAAAAATGTAGATAAAATAAAATAAAAAAGAACAAAATAAAGATATTTCTTAATAATTCTTGAAAATTTCAACATTTTAACTATACATTTCTTTCTTCAAAGAAAAATAAACATTTGTTTCAAATGAGACACAGATATCACACTTAATTAAATTGGTTTCTACACATTAAATCAAATAATATGTACAAAATGCAAAGAAAAAAGATTAAACTAATGCTGGAGTTGTTGAAATGACTTGTAGATCCTCTGTTGAGCAATGCCTTTGAAGACCTGATGCTTTTGTTAGCTTACTGTAAAGGCTAACTGTTTGGCTCTGTGTTTCTAACACTACATCTGGGAAAAGCTTATCCTCCTGTACGTTTGTTTCTGTCCAGTCAGAAACTGATCTGTGGGGCGTAAAACTGGAATCAACAATGAGTCGGCACAGTCCTGGTAACCGTCTTTGGAAAGTCTGGCTTCCAAACAGTGATTCTGAGCTAACATTGTTCTAGTACCAGTTACTTCAGCCTGTGTGAATGAGAACGTTTTTCCCAGTGCGGTCGTGCTTGTGCTCCAGCATCGTGTGTGTCTGCCTGTGTGAACGGGTCTGGTTTCGCGCTACAGACCCACTTAGTTTGTGTTACCCCGCCACACGGGCCCTTAGATAATACAAGCAGCTGATTAGGTTAGCCAAACGCTAACAGAGGCCCAGCATGCTGCTAATGATGTGAGGTGGTGTTAGCGGGGGCACTGGTTTGGTCCTGCTCTGGGTCTGTATGTGTGTGCGTGTCTGGACACTTGCCCCACATTAGGCGAGAGAGGCTCTGACCTTAGCAGCTATAATATCAGTACTGGCTCTGACCCAAAATCAGGCCCGGTTGGCACTTCAGAGGGGTGATTGAGTTGGGGGAGGGATGGTGTCCTCCAGCCGTCCTCTGCCAGCCCACTGAGGGGTGAGTAATGTGAGTAATGGAGAGTAATAGGGTGCAGATAGTGAGTGTGAGGGTAACCCTATTGTATCCTGTGTCAGCAGGGTCAGAGGTCGCCCATGGCACATACTGGTCTTGGCCCTGTCCGACCCATTTGGGCCTTAAATGAGTTTACCCAACACTAATTAACGGGGCCTGCCAAGGGACTGCTCTTGCAAACAGGCTTGACAGATGCCTTCAGGGTCGTGCTTAGATGCCCCCCCCAACACCACCGCTTCCCTGTGACCCCTTCCCCCAATACACACATCCTTAGCACAATTCCCCCCTAACTGCGTTGCCATGAGGATGATCCCACCTTCATCTGCATTACTGGGTCTGTTTGGTGCATTCGGGACAACTGGAACCAGACTTATTTGCTGGGCTTCCTGAAATATTTCCTCTGTAGGCCCCACTAAGTTGCAGCTTAGAGCTGCTGAGGGGACCAAGTCGCAAGGACCCACAGCTTCTCTTCAATCTCTGTCACACCTCAAGTGTGCTGTGGCAAAGAAATTGTGCAACGCGGCCAACTAGACAGAGGCCGTTTCTCAGTTCTCAAGAACCCGAGTATGGACTCATGCTCTCGCCAAAATTGGTGAAAATGGGCCACATAGTGAAGCTTAGAAGTACAATATTCTCGCCTCAAATAATCTTAAAATATACTTTTGTTGAACAACGGTAACAGAAAAATGAACGTTTAGCTTAATACTCTGAGCTATGTGAGCTGCTGCTATGGAAGCTGCTGCTGCCGTGGTGCATGCTGGGAAAACTGCAAGCCTTAGAACGCAACAAGTCTGCTCTGAGGCATGCTGGGTAAAGAGGGAGGGGCGAGAACAACATCTGGGGATTTTGTCCGTTCTCGGTCTCGTGTTCTTGTGAATTGGAACACTGCTGGACCAACTCTGTCCTAACATGTCTTCTGGGCACAGGATAGTTGATGGTAGACAGAAAGGCTGCAAAAAGCATCGTTTCTTGTCGTATCTTTCAGGACACTGTTACGGAACCGGAGAGCTCCTTCACTGCTACACCACAGAGGCACCAAAGAATGCTACTGCAGATCCTTCCTGCCAGCTGCTGTTAGACCTAATTGTCTCCACTACTCCCAACTTGTACAGCAGTGGTTTAATTTAGAGCCTTTTCCAAGATCCATGAAGTTTTCTGTCTCCATGCAACTATACACACTGTTTTTCTTTTTAGTTATTTTCTAAATGGGCTGTTTGTATTATTTTGAACATATTTCGTTAAGCCTTAGTATTCTGTTACTGTTACTACTGTTACTCAAATTGATTATTTTAGTGTTTTAATTTTTGTGTCCTGATATTTTATGGGTTTTTTTATTTACCTGTATGCTTTTATTGCCTTTTAGATTTTCTGCTGACACACCAAAGTTTCTCCTCTATGAGTAGTACAGGGTATTTTATTCTACTCTACATACAGATTTAGACTTATAAAAACAGAGTTCCCCTCTGAGCTGTGTGCCGGGGTCTCTTGTAGACAACAGTTCTCTGACTATAGACAAGAACTAAATTTTTTTTTTTTTGCTTACCTCAGGCTCGCCATTGAAGCATTTTGCTTTAAGGCGCCGACTAAGCAACGCCCTCTGCAGTTGAGGACAGGATGGCTTGCTATGGTGGTGTATATCTGAACCAAGGGCTATGATGATAAGCTTATACCAGGGTTTAACCAACAGGAAAATGACTCTTTAATAGCCACCATTCAACCCTAGGAGGGCAGTGCTGAAAATGGCTTTGAGACAAATGTTGTGAAACTGAAAATATTTTACATGAAAATTTAAACCCATGCACACTGGTATGAAAATACTTAGCCAGAGAGACATGAAGGAAAATGGATCTTTAGGGAAGGTGCTGCTGAAAGCTAGATTTACTCCACTGTCTTCCCTATGCCGTCTAACTGAGCTCTAGATTACATTTGCTCTAAAATCTCAGACGTCCAATGCTCCTATTGAATGGTCATTACTGAAAAGAAAAGTTGCCTTAAGAAGTGCTCCAGCAGTTAATAGTGAATAAAGGGATTATTAATAAGTTGAATCTGGACAAAAGTCTGGATCCAGGTTCACTATAACATCTATACATGGTGGTTATCTGTGGTTAATGGACTGGCCACACCAGCACTCGGTGCCTGGAGAGGTAGTCCCTCCAGCAGGTTTTGAGTATTCTCTTAAAGAAATCTGCCCAAGAAGGAAGATACCAAGGTAGGTACCAAGCATGGTTGCTCTGATGAGACCCTGATGTTTAGAAACTGCTACCCCGATATCCTGTTCACTATTACCACAAATGGGAATGTGCCAAGTTGCAGAGATGATGCAACATTGACTTTAGGTGGGCATTTAGGAACAACTGGTTTAGGGTCTTGAGAGCAAAACATCTCCATATACATGGAGGTAGAACATCATGATGTGGTATTTCCACACGGAAGCCCTCCTTCCCTCAGCCAGGACAAGTCTATAGGATCTAGGCATCACAGTAGAACTTGTCCTGCTTCAACTGATCATTTGTCTTCATATTTTCAGTTTGAGCAACCAAAAAGTATGACCTCAACCAGCTCAGAACAAGACCAATACCAACCTGCTAACTAAGGATGGACTCAATCCTCGGTGGTACCTTAGTGATCTGTTTATTGGTTTCTTTGATTCGGACCGTCAGAGCGCCATCCTTCAGGTCTACAGTTTTTCATGTATTTATTTGAGCGGCGCCTTCCTGTTGTTGGGTTCTCTAAACCTGTGTCTGCACATTCATCATCTGTATTTGAATGCAGGGAGCAGCATTTGTCTGTAACCACCTTACTGTGCACAAAAGTGGGCCCTCCCTCCTGTCTGTCATCCCCGTGGGAGGGCACTAAGTCCTGAGATTCAGTCCTGGTACAACAGAAGCCCCCCTACCACCAGCACCCCTGGTCTCCACCCCACCCTCTACATAGCTTCTAGCAGCCAAACACACCCCATCAACCCTGGCTAACAGCTCTCCTCCCCTCTCCTTTCAGCACGCTCCGACTGCTCCGCATGCGGGGCATTCAGCGTGCATACCTAGCCCACTAATTCCACACTGCCTCTCCAATCAAAGGATCACAAGTGTTGTAGTTTTTGTCTCTTTTCTTCTGCTGGGAAACAATACGTAATGAAAAGAGTCAGCGACTAGTCTGAGTGTGTGTGGGTGCGATGGAGACCACCCCCCCACCCCCCCCTCCACACACTCATCTATTTGGTTCATTTATCTTCTACTGTCAGATCACTTTAATTAGAACCTTCGTTTTCTCATACCGATGATAAAGTCAGTTTTTTCAATAATAAAGCAACAGAAACGGACTAAATGACAAACGGATGGATTTCTTACCATTTCTATCCAAACTGGCCTTTAAAGATTTTAATGGAAAGATTTTGTACCCAGACATGTTTGGTGCTGTTCTCAAGTGTTCCCCTCCTCTGTGTGTTCTCCTCATGTCCAGTTCCTTTGTAACGGGGACCGCCTGCTGCGAGGACTCCTCTCCTCTCCGTATCTGGGATGTTGAACGGTGAGTTGGGAACATATTCTGATATTTTATCATCAGTAGATCTAGTTCTAGTTCTTCCATTTTAACTTAAAATAATTACCTCAGTAAATATTTTTATTATAATTTCACTTTTTTAGGTAAAAGACACTCGTTAATATTAAAGCCTACTCTTATAAGAAATGGTGATTATGGAGATGATGGTAGAAACTCTGGTTTTTATCCGCTGTTATCCTGCTGACCTTAAGGAGTCCGCATCCATCAGGTCCTTCACTTTCTCCTGATTTATCACCTGCTCTTAGCTCTAGCTTCATTTTCTCATCTCTTCTTAGATTCTGTTGCTACTTTTGTTCACGGATTTAAAATTAGTTGTTGTATTTTGTTAAAAGATTTGTGTCCAGCCTCAGTCTTTTAAGATTTTAGCTGCTTGTGTTTCGTTGTATTGAGTCTGTTTTATTAATGCATCTATATTTGATTGAATTTGTATCTGACATTGATGCACAGATCTGTTTCTCTATTTGTAAAACAATTTGATCTTTTTCTTAAGTTGATAAAGTTGTTAGTTACAAACAAATCACCTGTAGATCACCGGCACCGCCATGCCTTACAGTTGGTTTGGTCCAGAAAGGACTGTCCCAGGGGTCCGGAAGGTTCTATCAGATACAGACCCAAACAAACCACCCTGTGCTCGTCTCGAGTGTTAGCATTTTTGCTTCAGAGGTCACCTTTACCTGCAGCATGGCGCTGCCAGATCTTTGGACAATGTTCCTGCTTCAAACTGATCAAACTGATCTTGGGCAGTAACACACTGAAGGTTAGGACTGTCTGACCTCACAGGTTGGATCTATAGGGGTGATGTTTGCAGCGGTTGGCTTCTGGGAACATTAAGGATCCAAAAAGAAAACACCCCAGGAAGCTCTAATCTTAAGCCAAAAGCCGTCCAAAGCGAGGGGCCTCTGAACATTCCTGTCTTGGAAAGGTAAGCCCTAAACCTGATCCATCCCTGACAAGGCGTCGGTAATTCCCAGCTTTAGGAGGGCCAGTGACAACAGGCCGCACCGCATCGCACTCAGAGAGCTGCTTCCTGTTCGCCAATGGCTCCGAAACCTGAGGAGGGGATAAAACAGCAACCACGGGGGGGGTTGCGAATGGGAATTGATGTGGTTACAAAGTGATGTGCATAATGAAACAGAGCAGGTTAACGGTAACCCCATCTCTGCAGCATTCAATCTGCTAACAGCTCGCTATTCACCTCTTCCTGCTTTAAGATTTCAGTGAGAACAATCAGATGCAGATCAGACCATTACTACAATGATTCAGCTAGAATATAATTTCAGACGATTTACCTTAAAATCTGACTATAGCTCCAAACAATCTGAAGATAAAGCCTGAACTATGAGTCGTATTTCATCACAGATCTCCTTGCTGCTACCACTGAAAGCCAGCTTCAATCCAGACTGGTGTTACTGGGCTACACTGTGGAAAACATGGCCGCTGTTACTGGACACAACAGCTACAAGCTTTTAATTTGAAACACTGGTTCTCACAAGCGAGCTGCACTGCAGGAAGCCTGATTTTAACGTAGTTCCCATCCGCCTGAAACCATAAAATCATCATGTACTCCGTATTGTTTTGTTGCTTGTTTACGACAGGATATCAAACTGACTCACTGGAAACCACTTCAACTGTCATAACTGGTTGTTCTGGATCAGAATGCAGACTGAAAACAGAAGGCAGGACGGTGAGATGGAAGATTTTGATGAAGCAGATGCAGAAAAAAAACGAGGACCCGATGAATCCTGGTAGAGGTGAAACAGGGTCAACCTGGAGATCGAATGAGGAAACGCAGGATTTAACTGACCAATAGAAGGCTGTGACTGAGGAACAAAGGATCCAACCGGGATAAACGCTGCAAGGACTAAACCAGGAGGATGAATCCAACCATCCAGAAAGCATGAGCAGAGACTTCACCCCAGAGGTGGCTGGAAGACTCAACAACTGGACTTAAGAGTAGCACTAATGCATCCGATTTTTATTCAGGTAAAAGTAAAAAGTAGCATTTAAAGAAATTACTCAATAGAAAAAAAGGATTTGGTAAAAAGGCGACTCAAGCACTGACTGATCTACTGACTACGCATGATCATCACAACTGGTTTTATATTTTACAAAATGATGTAAAACTGAATAAAACATTAAGTGATGCAAATTCTGGTGTTTCAAAGAATAAGATAAAAAATAAACATATATTATAAGGTAATAACGCAATAACACATTTAGATCGGATAAACACTTCAAAATGTAGTCCTACAACTGCCAAAAATCAACAGATAGCAAATGTAAGAATTGGTGCAATTAACTGTTTACTGTATTTTCACTCCACACAGAAAAGACTCAGCAGAAAGAAAATTCTAGAAAGAAAGAAAGAAAAAATAAAGTGTCTTTCAATGGGGCTTGTTTTCATTAAGTAGCCAGAAATATTACCCAAGTGAGATTAGTTATACTTCATTCTGTGTTTACTTAAGTAAAAAGTACAATCCTGTAAAACTACTCCTAAAAGTACATTACTTTCAAAAAGTTACTCAGGTAACTGTAACTAGTTACTTTCCACCACTGCTAAACAGACAATAAGAAATAAGCAAGAGAAACAAACTAGAAAACAACCTGCAAACGATAAACAAAAGAAATTAAAATAGCAAAACCAACAACAGCAAAAAAAAACAATACAATTGTGGGTTCAATACAAAATGAAGTCAAAATTAAAGCCTAACAAATAGAAACTCCAGCAATAAATTGGTCGACTTTTACTTACTACTTTTCGCCAAACAATTTCAGATAATATTTGTTCAGTAGAAATAAACATACTTTCCACACAGCAGAGTTTTTATTGTCATTATTAGACCATAATTTAATAAGGTGGATTTATCATTCAGAAAGCAAAACAGAGGAAAAACTATGAAGTCCAACACTTTAACACTAAAACTGTTACATTTCATAAGCATTTTAATTCTGCAAAGAAAACTTTGAAATATTTGCAGAAGATATAAAAAACAATGACAAAGTAGGAGAGACTGGGGACCACTGTGAGACGATTGAGTTCAAACCACCCATTGATTCATATATTCAACTCACATCTGTCTGCTAACCTGTTCCATTTAAACAGGATTACATGGGACAGATTTTAAACCATATCCATAAGAATAGAAAAGTCAACCGTCAGAAGTGCAGCCCCCTTGTCTGCATTCTGGGCAGCTTCTAGTTTGGGGACGGTTCTTGGTCTTAAAGACTAAGGTCAGCGCTTCCTATTTCATTTGCATGAAATGATCTGCAGTTTTTTTAATTCTGAAGTTTGTGATCTATGAAGTCACTTTCCCTCGTCGATCGGTCCATTCATCCAGCCCTGTTAGTTGAAGGTGGGTTTGTACAGAGGTCATCTTAGACCAGTTTCCAATCTAGGAAATCCAAAGATCAGCAGCAGGTCCTGATGTTTGTTATTAGGTGTAAAAGTGACTTATTTTTTTCACACAGATCCAGATTGGCTTGTTTTTAAACTGAACCATCAAATAAAATCTGTTTTTTGTATTTACTCAGTTTATCTTTGCTCAATATTTACTTCTGGATGACAATCTATGAATCAAAGCAAAAAACCTTAGAAATATGAGGGGAGGTAAAGTCATTTTAGCAACAGCTCCAAGACTTTTCTTTATTAACTTCTTTTTCTTACACAAAAGGAAATCCCGTTTTGTTAATTTGTGTGAACTAGCAGGTTATTTGCCACACCTGCATCATCTTTAGCTCAGGGTTTTTGCTGAGTCACGGGTTGATTTTGAGACTCATTAGTGTAGAAACCTTTTTAAACATGTCACCGTTTCAGGCGCTGCAGCCACAGAACATTTCAGAGATTTTCCAATCTGCTTCCTGTGGGAAAAAAAAAAAGTGTATAACAGCCTAACGGTAAAGTGAGTCTTTGGTGACCCTTAATAACGGCCAAAGCTTAGGCCCCCAATGGGTTCCAGGGGCTCTGGTTTTAATTTAACATTCCCTCATCTCTCCGTCTCAGTGGGACAAAGAAAGCTTCTGATCACCCAGATAGACGGGGATGCCACGCATGTGGTATTTTGGAGCAACAACACAACTTTTCACACAGTTTTCCTCATGGTCAAACACAGAGGAGGCAGCCGGCATCAAAGGTAGAGGACTCCGACCATCACTCCCTACTGCCAGCATCTCCCTTTGTTCCTTCAGAAAAGGAGCCATTCTTTTTACAGTCAAATGGTCAGGCCACGATTCCTCGCATTCCTGACTCTGAAAGGACGGGGTTAAATGTCTGCAGCGGTACGGACACCCTGCTCTACAAATTGCTGCTGCATTGTCTTGACAGCACATGCATTTGTGTGACATTTCGAAGGTGGTCGTTGTTTCCTCCTCCCTTCCCCAGCCAGCAGAGCTCCCGCTGCCAGCCGGTCCGGGGATGCAGGATAAAAAGGGACGATGTGCAGCAGGTTGCATGACTCCTCTGTTTGTTTTAGTGAGTCTAAACCTCAGCAGGAATCCTTTTCTCCACCTGTCTGGCAGCTTTTGACAAGAAGACTTGTTTCTCAGCGCATCCCAGGCTGCTGTTTTAGAGCTTAACCCCCTTTACAAGAGCCTCCAACCACTTGTGTCACAAAACACACACTCTGTTTTTCCTCAGCAGCCCCCACACTAAAGCGTAATTCCCTTAGCTTTATATTGTTTCAAACTTTGTCACTTCATTAATGATTCCTTTCAGAACTGTTGAAACCAGTGTGTGTGTGTGTGTGTGGCCTCTAGAGGCAATCTGGCTCCTGCGGGGCTGCTAGATGGGCTTAAACCAGGACTTAGACTTTGTATGTCACAAAGCCAACAGCCCCTTATAACAATCACTAAGTCTGAGCCTCCTGAGGCTAACAGGGTACCACCGAACAGCCAGCCTCACTCTGGCTCCAGATGCTTTGCTCTCAATAAAGGAAAAGCAGCAGACCACAGACGATGGTAGAGTCAGAGGAAAAGCTGTATCTGTCACCCAGCCTGAACTAGTACCGCCGGAGGGGGGGAGTTAAAGGTGCTGCCCTTTTACGGTACCTGAACAGGAAGTCGCTTCTTTACACTCAAACCTGAATAAAGTATAAAGAAGTACAAAGAATAAGTTCACTGCTTTTTAACAGCTGGTCAAAGCAAACCACCGTACTTAGTTTGAAAAAGCTGAATGTTGTGGTCGATCACCACACAGGTTGAACGCAGCCACCAACCTACTGATGTTCAGACCCCCCCACAGCGGGACATGTTTCGTACCTACCAGTAGGAGCGATCAGCAGAGACCACGGTGCTCTGCTCTAAAACTCTACACCTCCCCACTGTAACCTTCCTCTGATTTCTTCTTTCAACATCTCTGTTGTTATTTCTTGTATTTTAGTTGTCTGTAACTCTTAGAACGTTTTGTTCCCTGCTTGGTTTCTGATTGTTCAGACTTTGCTAAATTTTGGGGTTTACTGATTAGGAGAAAATAAGGACTTACTATTCCACACAAATCCAAACTGCACTGTCCCAGCCTCCCATTGGCCCTGGCAATGAGAGCCCTCTCACCCAATAAGGCCCCCTGTGGGGAAAGCCCTGGCCCAATAAGAAGGCCCCTGGGGCAAGGCTGGGGGATTACTAGCTGAAAACTGTGGATTGAGCTCCAGGGCGAGGGAGGGGGCTGATGTTGAAGCATAGCGGTGTTCTGTCACTAAGGCCACCGGCCTCCTTAAATGGTTGCTACGAGGCAGGTATCACCAGTGTGAGAGCAGCACACAGTCACGGTCATGGAGGGAATTAAATGGCAACAAAGAGACAGTTATTCTGCAATCATCTACCCTACTGGGGGCAGGTTATTCTCCAATAATCAAGTGCTGAGATGCAAGAGGTCCAGACTGGGAGCTGTGATCAGGAGAGCATGGTGGTGCTGGGAGGTGGATTCATTACCACAGCCTCAGTTCACAGAGCAGCAAAGCAAGGCAGAGGAGAGCAGCTGCTGGGAGTTCAGCAAACCTGATGATTTATGGGGCGGCAAGACTGGGAAGTGTTTGAAAAGCATTTACCAAACAAACGCCAAGGTTTATATTCAGCCCTACTGGGTTAAGATTGGACAGAGAACGTTGGAGAACATCAGTCTTCAAGTGTCTCTGTAGACTTTAACTAGGCCGTTCTTTCTCATCTGTATGCTATCGATGAGCTGCTGGTTGATCTATGAGCTCTTAACCTGTTTTCATTTATTATAAGTGTATGTTTGAAAGTTTATGTCATTTATTATTGTTTTCTGCCCTAGATGGTTCCTCTTGGAAAGAAGATTTAATCTGAATGAGGTTTACCTGTTTAAACAGTTTTGAACCTATAGTGAGTACGAACCAAGAGGTGGAGCAGACATGCAGGTTTACATGACTGTTGCTAATCTGGTCCCCCCCAACCCCATCAGCATTATCACCGCCCCTAAATGGACCTTCATTTTGACAAACACACTAAACACGTCTACAAACACTGCACACACACCCACACACCCACACACACTAATGCACACTAACACACGTATAATCGAAAAATCTCATACAAAACACTACTAGCGAAATCCGAAATGT
>JAUZNJ010072640.1:0-25427 GCA_034780135.1 Jordanella pulchra | reverse complement strand
TTATATAAAGTCATGTGAGTTTGGTGTGCTGTTAAGTGCACATTAAATCCTAGAGTTCTTGTCTTTGGTTTGCAGTCAACACTGGGTACAAAACATCAGCTGATGGGGCTGTTTTGAACCCACACGCATGGCAAGTTATGTAACCTACATTTTTTGTGCCAAGTGACCGTCATGCCAAAGATTTGTCCAGTCAAAATCAAACATCAACCAGACTGACACAGATGCATTTCAGGCAGTCAATAGTTTTAAGTTTGTAATGTATCAAGCTGACTGGAGAGGAAGAAAGTGTCAATATGAGGGCTCAAATGGGATTTACACTAATATTACATAACTGGAACAGTGTAGAGATTTGTTAGAAATTATAATGCCGATGGGATAACAAAAAAACACCGGCAAGAAGTTTAAGTGTGGAATGAGGAAAAAAAGGATACAGATTTGTTTGATTAAAAACAAACGACAGCAGTCATGCATCCCTTGTTAACTGTGTCAACAGTGCTATGTGGCTCTCTGGTGCGATAGACAGCCTCAGGGCCACTCAAGCTGCGTACTTCCACAGAACATGTCAATAGCTGGCTCTTAGGTGTTTGAAACAGCTGAGCACACAGTGATGTTTCAGATCAAACCTCAACATAATCTGACATCAATTTCGGACTGTGTAATAGTCAAGTTGATAAATATCCTCACCAGTCCATGCATTTCCCAGGGATTATACTTTATGTGAATTAATATAGTAAATGGTTATGAAATAAATGGAAAGGTGACATGATTTTTAAAAATTAATTGCAAATATATGTATGTAAAGTGTGAAATACATGTGTATTCAGACTCTTCAAATCCAGTTCAGCTACCTGATTAAAGAATAGAGTATACGTGTGTGCTTCTAATTAAAAAGGAAATCCAATCCTGTTCTGTTAAGACCTCATGTGTTAAAAAGTAAACATTAATATTAACATTACACACAAGACAGGTGAGAATTATAGGTATTTAGAGCAGTTTTAGTTTATGAAACCATGCAAGAATTCTTGACTGTGAAGTTTGCCTTCAGCTTATGCTGGGAAAACTGCTTAGAGCTCATCCGAGGATAAATGAAATCAAACAGAGGACAATCATAAAAAAAGATAAATACTACAAGACTTAAAGCTTGGTTCAAGGATGAAATGCCACCAGAACATTGACCCTAAACATACAGTCAGAACTGAAAAGCAATTGTTTGGATCAAACTATATTCATTTATTAGAATTACTCACTCAAAGTCCATAACTAATCTGGACAGAGTAGAAAACCGACGAGGACCGATCTTTATGGTGATGAAGTCACAATAAAATACCCACTAAACACACTGAGTTTGTGAAAAAGCTCAGTGGATGTGGATAATCTTGCAAGACACCATAAGTGTAAATATAGTCAGGAGAGAAAATGTTAGACCACCAATGTTTTCTTCAATTTCTTGCTCTAAACATATATTACCTAAAAAATTTAATATAATTAATTCTTCATCTGCTCTCTATGGAGAATCCCAGAGAGTCTTGGGCAAGACATAGTAAACCAGTTGGACAATAGCCAACTTGTTCAGGTGTCCAGGTTTGCATGTTATTTTAGTTTCTCATGTATCATTTAACAAAAGTAAACATCCTACTAGACAGGTTAGTTCAGGGCACGACCTAAACTGTCACCAAGTTTCGACCAAACCAGCATTGTAGAATTCCATGTTTCAAAACATGTTAATCCCTCCGACCTCTGAGGACCTCACTGATTTGCAGGTATGGTAGGAAACTTTTTTTTTCTTTGCTTAACGTGATCATCAACATCCTGACTTACCAATAATAAGTTGGAGTGTTTCTCATCCCTTTTATTTTATAGGAGAAAGAGCAGAATATCCTTTGTCTTTTCATCTTTGTTGCAGCTGTCTGGGCCTTTGTCTCTAAGCCTTTTGGTTTAGAGCATCAACAAGTGGGATAAAGAGCCCAAAGCCTCGCCAGCTTGCAGTAAGAGACACCACCCGTCTGATGAAGTAATTGGAGGAACAAGTGCCTTAAAAATACCTTTTATAAATAGATGTTCTGTCTGGGACAAACTGAAAATACAAAGAGGAACAAGGCAACACTGGAAGAGATAAAAAATGTTTTTGCTAACTAGTGGACATGGAGACAATGCCTAATACAAGTCATACTAACAAGAGCAATTAGAAATAGCAATTGGGGAAAACTGATATAAAGCAAACTGAAGTTTGCTGTTGTAGATTAGGAACACAGGAAAATTCCAGCAGTTTAAAGGACAACGTAAGACTGTTCCTCTTATATTGTCTGCTAGGTTCTGCAATTCAATATTTACTAGTTTTAGATTGGTTTTTGCACCAGCATCATCACAGTTTGTGTTTACATTAATTTAACTTTTCCAGAGGTGGGAGATATGGAGCCATCATGTCATCTAGAGGCCATATTTTTTCTCTGCCCAGCCACTTTACCAGGTGAGCCCAATAGCAACAGTTAAATTCACTGTGCAGATTGGGCTCACCTGGTCCAGTGGCTGGGCACAACAAATACATTGCATAGAGATGACTTGTTGACTTCACAACTCCCACCTCTGCCACCCAGTGAACTACCTACAATATACAGGGCTTGTTCTGTTTTTTTCTTTGCTTTTTTGTTATGTTTCTGTTGACCGACCGAGTGACTGACAAATGAGACACTTTATAGGTGAGAAAAAGTGAAGCCAAATCTCGCTTATCAAAGTCTAAAATGTTAGTTACGGTGTAGAATTCCTTCAAAAGAGACCTAATATGTTTTAGTTTGTTTTTTTTTGATTACCTAAAGTTTAAGCTACTGCAAATTTGAATTTGTTTAGCAATATAGAGATTGCCCGAAAGTAAACAGCACATAATGGAGATACACTTAAAACCCAAAGACAAATGAAACAGATTATATATATGTCAATAAGAGCATGGGAAGGTGATTCCTTCTGTTGGTTTAGGATAACTGGAATGTGGATTGACTTGGGAGACCTGCTTAGTTGGAGCAGTTACCGAGTTCAAAGACTACCTCAGAACTTTTACAAAAACGGGTGGAGACAAGGTGCAGCTGGATAGATTTGTTTTACTCTAACTGCCTTGATCAGTAATGATGCAACTTCATCATCGATGTTCCAAGGCTTGAAAGACTTATCCGTATATTCTATTCTATCCTTTCTAGCATGTGTGTGGGTTTTATTTCCCCGTTTATAATTTGGTGCTACTATTTTACAGATGTTATGCTTATAGTTAAGAAAGTCTGGAACTCTGTAATTAAAAGTGGGTCTTTATTTGATTAAAAAAAATGTTGGAAAATCTTTCAAAAACTTTGATTTTATTGCATGTCAAAGATTTGTTTAATATAACCCTTCTGTCCAGGTGTTTTTTTAAATTTAATCACACATTTCCATTTGATCAATTCATTCTTGATTTGTTTTAAAAGCACCCCAGAAAGGATGTGAAAATCACATTAGAATTATCATATTAACTACATATAACTAAATACAGTCTTGAAAAAGTATTCTCACCACTTTTCACGTTTTGTTTGACCACAAATCTCAACATTTTGCTGGATATTTTTTTTCAAGGGATTTCAAGGGATTTCAAGTTCAAGGGATATACCTGTACATGCTTTTACAGAGCACAGTCTATAGTAAAACAAAATTACAGTAAGTCAGAAATGCATTTACTAGTAAATGGAAAACAATTAACATGGTATACAAAATAAACAGTCTACTAAAGATCTTTCCACCCCCCCACCCCCTATCTTCAACACACATAGACAGATGCTACGCTATAGACACAGAACTTGCATCAACCCAGAATCATCATTTAGACAGCATGGATAGGCAATGAGTCTTAAATGCATTAGATTAAAGTAAAATAAACATGATCAGACACTACCATCTGCCCTCGGAAGGCACGGTTGCCTAGCACAGGACACTGTTTGGTTTGACTGATGTTGATGCACTGATGCTGAAGTGTGGGTTTCTGTTTGTGTGTCCAGTATGTATAGACGGCACATATTATTTGGTGATAGATTTGTTTTCCTGACTAATTTATAAAATAATCTGCAACGTTAGAGGAGTCTGACATTGCTATTGTTTCTATTTAATCTTCTATTTATCCTTAGTATTAAAATATAGTTAAGGAAAATATTTGTCGTCATATAACAGGCATGATTTGAGTTAAGTAGATATTAAATAGATATAAAATATAAAATAATTCTTATTTTAAATATCTTATATCTTTGCAAATCCTGTTGAAGATAAAACTAATTTTTTTAAATAATACAACCATCATATTATAAGTGTTGCTAATTTTGTTTTCTTTGCATATTTAACACCGTTTACGGTACCTAAAGTTTTCGGGTGACATAGTAATTGACTATTATCACAGAGTTGTGAATAATAACAGCAATACCCAGCCAGCTTTATCCTGGTGCTCTGTCAGCAAGACTGTTAATATTGTTAATTTGAAAAAGATGAATGACCAACTTCAGGGTACTGCATATTTCCAAAGCACATAAACATTTCCTTCAAAAGCCAGGGTGTGTTTTCCTACATGTATGAATCACTCTGACAAAGCTGTATGTGAGTTTCTCCACATCTATGTGTTTATATTTGGGAGTGAGGACAAAATAAGCTCACACTGTAAACCTGACACCATCTGGCAAAACAAACAAACAAAACAAAAAAAATGTGTTGAAAAGGCAATAATAACTTGGAATGTTTTTCTTTTTTTTAAGCTAAGGCATGGGTTAAATGTAAAGCAAATTGAAAAAAAAATACTCCCACAATAGCCAATTTCCCTGTCTCAGGCAGGGGTTAGGGTATTGGAGCCTGGGTTGGGATTTGAGGGTTAAGGAGTGGTGGGGGGCCAGGGGACCCTGGTCTGGGTTCCCTCGTGTAGGGCAGGATGCAACCCAGAGTGGAGAACAGGGTGCCCACTGGGGTCTGGAGGGGAGCTGACTCCCTCGGAGAACTCCTTTCTCCAGTCTTTTGCTCCCTATCTTCAATGCCTCCCCTCACCAGCTCTGTCACACTACCACACATCATCACCAGCATGGGTCCTCCAATGCGGGTGTTGGCCTATGCCACAATTTTAATAAACACTAGGGTATTTATTAAAATTGGGGCATAGGTTCAATTTTAATAAAGCACCATTTATGACATCTCCAAGTCATACACATATAGGGTAACAGCCTGGGCATATTTTTGGCACTGGAGGTGGGTCAACCTTTCTGGCTTTGCTTCCAGAAAGATCCTATGGCTTTGGTATCATGCCCATCTGCTGGAATGAGGGGGGGCAATTCCTGGCATTGGATGGGGGTCTGAGACATTGAGGGGTTTTGCCTTGTCCTTGTGGGGGAGCCCTGCTGGCTGGCGTGGCTGTGAGGCAGGTGGGATGCAACCACCGTGCCTGGATGCATCGCAGCATGTGTCCTGACCCTGTGTGTGTTCTGTGCCTGAAGTCGGGTGGGGCGACACTGGGGGGTATCTGTCGTCTGTGCTTGGATGGCTGGTGTGCTGTACTTGGGCTAAGAGGCTGGACTACCTAGATTGCCTGGCAGCCGTAGGTATGAGAGGACAATATGGATGTGGAGGCCTGGAGCTACTGTGACTGGCTGGTTGGCTAACTATTCTAGCATCTGAGGGTCACCTTCTGGGTCTGTGGGCCTGTCCCCAACAGGGAATTTGCCCCTAGACATGGAAGGATAGTGTATGAATGGGGAATGTAAGGATATATTTAGTATCTTTCCCTGTTTGTGTCTCTGTTGAGTGCCTGTATATGTCTGTACGGAGGATTTTTTATGTCACAAAAATCATCTCAATCTGTGTTATTGATGATAAAAATGTGTTTACTATGTTCCAGGTACCTTCATATCCCTCAAATCTACTCCTTTGACATATGTCACAACAAGACATTTTCATACTGGGTGTGTTGGTGATAAAAATCAGCATTACCCGCATGATGCTGCAACAACAATAATGAACAAAATCTCTATACAAATGCCCCCAAAAGCTTTTTCAGTTTATGGCATTAAGCATTCAGACAATTCAAAATGCAAAATAGGGCTCAGATTGACTAGGAGTTACTAAAACATGTCCAGTGTGTCAAATCAAAATGCTATCATTTTGAGGATGAAGACGATTCTGGTTCTGTAAGGAAAAACAAAAACAACACAAAAAATAGCTACAAAAAACAAGTGCACACTCTCAATAATATCAAATATTTAACAATCTAAAAGTTGGAAAGCAGGTTCAAGTGTCACAGGTGAGTTAATATGTAAAAAAACACAACAGAGAATTAGAGAGAGGAAGCAGCTGCTGTGAATCTCCTGCCTTTAGTCTTGTTTATTAACTTAAGATGTGTCTCTGCCAGCTGGACAGTCAACCAGGACACACTAAATGATATGTGATTAAACACAAACTGGGAAATGGAGCGAAAGTACAAACACGGTGATGCATCCATTTGTCTACAGAAAACTATGCCCTGTCAGAGAAAAATGCTGTGACCCACACACCTGTCCATTAAGGATGGTCACTCTCAGACTGCATGTCTGGTTGAATGTGCCAAAAAAAAAGAGAGAGAACGAAGTCTAGCTTTTAGAAAAAAACAAAAAGAAGTGTGACATGAAGGTGTCCAACTACCTTTAGTACCTTCAGAGATTACTGCTTTGGCCACTTACTTATAAGGAAGAAGACCAGTATAAAATAAGAGACATACTTCCATTTCAAGAAAAAACAAATTACAATACATTTGTTTGGATGACGCATAAATGCATTGTTTTTGTACTACTTAAGTCTTTAATGAGAAAGATAGGAAGAACCTATTTAGTAATAGGCCTACATAAAAATAGAAACTAGAGGCCTCTGGATCAAGTTTCCAACCTTTAGTTCCCTTCTAAGAAATATACATCAAATAATAAAAGCTGCATAGAGTGATGAAGAAAGGACAGGAATAGGTTAAATAATACATCAGAGTTTGTCTGGAAAATAAAGCCAAAGGATGCTAAGGCAGAGGTAGCTGTGTTTCCATAGCGACCCAAATGTGCAGTTGGTGAAGTGACGCCACTCGGGAGTATTACGTGGCAGCCATGCTGACATGAGCCCCGCGTGCCAAAGCCCAGCCGACAGCATGGAGCACACGCCCGTGTCTATTCATAGCACCTAAGAGACACCCTGGGGAGACACAGGGAGCCCAGAAAGAGGGCCAGAGAGCCCATGAGCCCACTGGCCACAGTCTGCATGGTACCCTTCCATTTTGTACGTAGATGCATGAAGAGATTAAGAGATTAGCTTTTGTACAGGGTTATCTCATTGTGTCTTTGATCTTTGTCCATATTGACAAGTGTCACCTGTTCATCACTCATCAAACAGAATTGGGTAAATTCTTGTATCTATGGTCTCAAATTGAAAACATATAAACAAACTACATCTACGCATCAGACAAGTAAGAAGCCCTTTTGCTCAGAAAAAGATAGCTTTACACTCACATAAATATTCCATCTAAATGTTAGGATTTATGTAACTTTATTACATGGCCAATTCAATTCAGATTTAATTCAATTCAAAAATACTTCATTTTTCCCAAATGGAAATAAAATGTTGTAGTAACTCATATTTTAGTTTTCTCTTAACCAGTTGTTGTGTTGATAGCTATGGGCAGGGAGGATCTTCTGTACTGGTCTGTCTTTCACCGGATCTGGAGATGCCTCTTACTGAAGACACTCTGTTGTTTAAAAAACTTCTGAAGAGGATGCTCGCTGTTGTCCATAATCTTCTTCACTTTATTAATATTTTTGCCTTTGTAAAATAATCTCCAGAGATTCCAGAGGAGTTCCTAGAACATAGCCAGCGTTCTTTATTAGCTCGTTGAGCCTTTTCCAGTCATTTGCTGTGATGATGTTACACTAGTAGATAATGGAAAAAAGATCATACTCTCCACAACAGACTTATAGAAGATATGTAACATCTTTTTGCAAACACCAAAGAACCTAAGCGTCCTTAGAAAGTACAGTCTGATCTGTCCCTTATTGTAGACAGCTTCACAGTTGTATCTCTAGTCTAGTTTGTTGTCCAGGTGAACAACAAGGTATTTATACTCCTCAGGTCTATAGTCACTGGGAACTGTTGGCTGAGTCTTCTTTGATACTGTAACAAGGCAGGAGGTCTTCCACATCCCTGGAACTGTCTCCTGGATTAGACTAAGGTTGAAGAGGTGCTGCAGAATCCCACAGAGCTGCTATGCACAGACCTTCAGGACTCTGGGGCTGACACCATTAGGACCTGGTGACTTATTACGATTCAGTCTTTCCAGTTGCATCTTTACTAGACTTCTAGAAACAGACATGTGAAAGGAAAACGAAACAGCACCGTCTTCTGATTTGGCTGACAACAAACTCATAGAGGCAGAGGAGCCAGTGGCTGAGGGGGCAGGATGTCCATGGACTGTGGGCTGGAGAGAAAGAGGCTGAGCTTGAACTGAACCTGTGGAAGTATGTATTCCATTCATTGTTCTGTTGGAGCTTGTTTTCCAGTCTCCTCCTTTATTCATCCTTGTTTTCTCTTATCTTGACCTTAAGTTGCTTCTGTATACTCCTCAATAATGCTCTGTCTCCCTCCTAAAGGACTTGTTTTTTCTCATTGAGCAGTTGCCTCAGATCCCTTGTGACCCACAGTTTATTATTTGGGAAGCATTTCACATTTCTGGTAGGCATGGTGTTATCTTCACAGACATTTACATAGTCAGTCACACACTCAGTCTGATGTCCTCTCCATGTGGCTGGCACAGTGCATCCCAATCTGTAGCTTCAAAACAACCTTACAAGGCTTCTTCAGCTTTCTTTGACTATTTTCTTACAGTTATTTTGAATGCAGGCTGTCTCTTATAAAATGGCTTACACCCTGAGCAGAAAAAAAAACAAAATTGCAATCTGATTTCCCAAGAGGAGATCTTAAATCAGACAGTCCATCGCATTTTGCATAAAACAAGTCCAAAGTTTTGTTTTCTCTTTTATAGCAGCTGAAAAAGCTGTTGGAATTTTACCGGTGTAGCTGAGAATGAGGCATGCTTGAAATCACCATTTATTGCCACAAATGCATTTCGATGTTGTGTCTGTACCTTAGCATCAACAGAACTGATTATATCACATGCAGTGTCTGCAACAGCAGAAGGTTAAATTTGAATGGTTATTAACAGAAAGTTGGTAAACTCTCTGAGCAGATAATATGTATGAAAACCAACTGCCAGCAGTTCAATATCTGGGCTAAATTGACACCATGTATTGTTCACAAGCACTGCTAACCCACTTCCTTTGAGTTTTACAGTCTTCTTTAAATCTCTGTCTACTCATATGGTCAGAAAGCCTGGCAGAGTGGCCCTGGAGTCCGAGATGTGATCCTGCAGCCACGTTTCAGTAAAACACAAAATGCTGCATTGCTGATATTCTTGCTGGTCCTTGGTAGGGCTTGAAGATCTTCCATTTTTTTCCTAAAGATCTAACATGATGAAGGTACATGATAATGGAAGAGATGCGCCTCCTTTTCAACTCAGTTTGTACTTGCAGAAGAAGGTGATGTATTATTTCAGCTTTTGAGATGTTAATTAGCTGCTCCTGGGTATGAAAAATCTAAAATCTGAAAAACTTGCTATGGTTGCTATGGTTATGCATCATTACAAGTTTCCAAAAAGGACAAACATTTCTGTAAAATCCCTTCAGTTTCACAGCTGTCAACATCAGGCAAAATACACCAGAAAAAGGAAACTCTGAACTAAAGTTCTCTTAAAAAATAATTCAAGAGTCAAGCTAGCAGAGCTACTCCTCCATGTAGTCACCTTTAAGCAGTGCATTTTTTTTTCTTAGATGATTTTAACACCAACCTATTAAATAAACCTTACATGATACAGATTAATTTGTTTCATATAGCTTTCTTTAATTAAAATGCATAGCTGTTAGGTTTTTTTTAAATATATTTGATCAAAATTAATTAATTTCAAATACATAGTGTTTATTTGATTGAATTGTATAGTAATCAGCTTACCTTTATGCAATTTAAACAGTAAACTTTATGTATTTGAAATAAATAAACTCATTAGTATTAATTTTGAATAAGTATACTTTACTAATACTAAATACACAAACCTGATGATTATTTATTTCAAATAAATAAGCTTTATTGTATAAATGAATATGGATCATGTAAGGTTTATTTAGTAGGTTGGTGTTAAAATTATCTAAAAAAGTTAATGGGATTTTTTTATCTAATAAATTTACTTAAGTCTTAAAATTTGGGTGAAATGTTTCTGTGAGTGTAGTGGATCCCATCCATTTTTAACACCACACCAACACTAGTAATGCATAGTTTAGTATTAAAAAAGCAATGAGCTTATACTATATTAAACAGAAACAGATAAAGAAGTCTAAAAACCAAAGGTTAAAAACATGTTTTCCCTATGAGAGTTAAATAGGTTCAGCTTCCTAATTTGCTTCATCTTCAAGTGTGGCTGCATGCCAAACAAAATCATTCCTGAGGGCTGCAAACGGCCTGGTTGCCACACTTTGAACACCTCTGTGCTAGAATGTCTGTGTTTGTATTTCTGTGTTGATGAATTTGATGATAAAAAAATGCTGTTTGCAACTTTTGGATCACTGTGTATGTTGGGTTGTCTTGTACAGTGATAGATTGCCGCAGACCTTATTTGGCATTCTAGGACAACTTCACTTTATTAGGTATTTTTGAATCTAAGAGAAGAATGACCATATTTGGAGTTCCTCAAGGATTTATGCTCAAGTCTCTTTTATTCAACACCCATTTTGTCCCTATACCAGGGGTCTACAACCTTCTATACCCAGCGAGCCATTTTTCCCTGAGTCCAGCAAGGTGACATTAATTTAGAGCTGCAAAATATTATATGACTTTTTTATAATACACAACCAGTTATTTTTGTTAAAAATCTGTCTTGGGGAACCTGTTGCCATCTTAAACAACCAACAGTTTATTTTTGTTTTTGACTTTAAGATAGAAACAAAAGACATAATTTCCACGCTAATTAAAAGAAAGTGGCTCTAGCAAACATTTCTAATTCTTGCAATGTCATTCTGTTGTGGAAATTTAGTTCAAATATTCTTCATAAATACACTAAAGCTTCTAATACTGGTATTTCTTATTAAAGTATATTAGCTATTTCTTTATATAATTTTACTCATTATTAAGAGCCATCATAGAAGGTCCACAGAGCCACATATGGCTGGCAGGTTGGAGATCACTGCCCTATATTTTTACATGCTGAAAACACAAAGCTTTATATTTCTGTGGCAACACTTCTCCTCAGTCAATTTGTGTCTAGATTATAAAACCCAGTTGATGAGTATAGATTGGGCTATGTTGGACCAATATACTGGACAGGCTTTTTGTACTGGAAAATTTCAAGTCACAAGTCTAGTCAAAACATAATGGTATGATATCAAGAACAAAGAGGTTAAAGCAACCACAAAGTGCTGAATGCTTGAGGTTTTTTTAATGTGAATATTTACCCAGACAAGATGAATGGTGTTCAGGGGTATATGGTGCTTTACCATTCATATTTAGTTGTTTTTAATGACCATGCCAAGAGTGGAGCAGAACATTTCTAAACTATTGTTGACTTTGAATGTATAGCAGGTTTAACACCCACTGGGTGGATGCCAGTTACGCTGTTGTTAAGCAGAGACAGTATTTCTAAACAGTAGTAAGCAGAAACTATTAGTCACTTCTCAGCCTTTAGGAGCACGTGAGGACTCCATCAGTGATTTGCCTGGCAGGTTTCTCAAGCTATGCTTGGTTTCTTGAATTTGCCAAGTCATTCTGGGAAGTGGAAGTGATGTGATTGGAGAAAATCAAATGTATGTTTACAAAAAGTAGGTAGTATGCGAAAGCTTAGTGTGTACTTAACATTAGACAGCTTCTTATTTGAAACTGATATCTGTTTTCAATTTTCTTCTAGCTGTGATCCTGTCGGAATAAAATCTCACTGTCCCCTTTGGAACACCTTTCTCACTGATTTAATCATTAATGTAACTTTAGGATCAAAGAGCTGGCTGACAAATTTACTTCCTGTACCTTTTAGCTGTAATGATATCGGGTAAATCTTCCAGTCAAACAAGACAAAACAAAAACACTTTGTCTATACCATGAAGATTTCAAAAGATAATGAATACTTTGAGATCAAACCACTTCAAGCAAAGGCACATTTCCCCCAAACCAAAAAAAAAACTAAAAAAAACCACAATGTAGTATTATGTTTGCTTAGCCTGCTTGGAATGCTCTCTTGTTACTTATTGGGATCAAGATGGTATCTAGTTGTAGCTATTAAGACACCAACCTTTCCATCCTATTTAGAATTCAGAGATAAAAGATAAGCGATTGTTGTTGTCCAGCTTTGTTTGATCTATTTCGAATAGTTCTTTTTTTATTGCTCTGACTAAAGTTAGAAAGGAAATGTTTTCTTGTAGTTGTTTCATATATTGATGAAGATGAAAATATTTCAGTTGCTTCTTTGTTTGTTCTCACCCATTTTGAACAGAGACTAAAAAGAAATATGGCTCTTTGTCAGATTGACAATCTTAGGAAACACAAACCCATGAATTACCAACTAGATGGTTCTGGTCATTTGGCTCAGCAGAGGCACAGGGGACTGCGGATCTTAAAGTATTTCCTCACATGTGACCTTTGTTCCCTCTGAAAAACGCTCTCAAAATAAAGTTTGGATTTCACATAAAATTTGAGCGAAATTATCATATATTACTATAAAAACATAGTGAGAAAACCTACCAGTAGACGTTCATATCAGATTACTGTTACAAAACAATATCCAGAATGTGGTAGAACTGGCAAGAAAGCTTGAAACATCAAGTCATGGTCTCTTTTGTGCTTGGATGTCCAAGCTCAATTGGTTCAACAATAATAAAGCTTTGTTTGAGAGATCAGGCAGAAGAAAAACATAGGATCAGTAGCAGATAAAGCCCCATTGTAGTGTGTCAGCACCCAAAACTAGACAGTATTGTGGTCATTAAATGGCCTGTGTCAAAGGCCATTGTGTTGTGCCACAGTGGAGTTAAAATCAATGTGCGCCGATCAAAGATTAGACTTATCTGTGCAGTCTGTTTTATTTATTTTTTTTGGCTGCAAATTGTTTGTTTTTGCAAATTTGTATGAGCTGGAGGTGCAACCCCTCAAACCAGTTAAATATATCTGGATAAAAGTAGCTGATATGACCCTTTTATAACCACTGGGATCAGCAGTTTACCCCCCTCGGAAAACGAGAATGACTGAGTGAGGGCTGAACCACGTGGATCCCTCATTGTACCTCTATTGTGCTCCTGCGGCTCCATCAATAGTGCTATTGCTGTGGCTACAGGCAATAGAAAAGTGCTGCAGATGACACTTTGAGATAATAGTTTGGTACACCTATGTTTTAAAATGAAGAAAGGTGGAGAAACTGAGCTTAGCAAAAGTTTGGAAATTACTCAGCTGGTTACACAGACACTGGTACTTTGGGATGTGACCTTTAACCTACAGTTGTCTGGAGAATATTGCTCAAAGTCTTTATCCTAAACATATTTGATAAAAACCTAAAACAGGATATTCCTCTAGTTATCAGCCACATTTGTCTGTGTGTGATTTTATGTGTGTGTGTGTGTGTGTGTCTGTGTCTATCCATGAGATGATTCCAAGCTTGAGGGCCGCAGATCGGGGCGGTTGCTTAGAGCCTGCATCCAGGCTGACATAGAAACAAGCCTGGGCAGGTCGCTCCATTTCTTCCACAGGACAATGACTGCTTTAATTATTTGGCTGCACAGGAGTTTTAAGGGATAGCAGAGAGATGTCAAGAAGTTCAGATCGTCAAGATAATCCTTCAACGTTTTCTTTTGATAAAACTTGAAAAAAGAAAATATGCTTATTTAAAACTCATAATTAAAAAGTTAAAGACTATATAAATACTCACTCTTGGTTTTTCATTGTAAAAATCCATCCAAACTTTGGCTTAAGGCATAAGCAAAAGTTAATCAGTCTAAAATCTTATGACTTCCTGGCTACATCAAAGAAAAATCTTGAAGTGTTTTTTTTTAGTTAGGCTGTAACTACCAACATAAAAAAACCTTAATAAATGTCATATGTTTAAGCCGCCTCTAAACTTACACAGTTGGAAGTAAATAATACTATTGCAAGCAATAGAGTTGCTGAGTCTGCTTCCACTTTGCAGTACTGCTTTGTAAATTCATGTCTAAATATCACAGCTTATTAATCTTATGCATATCTTTGCAGCTCTGGACTAAGCTACTTTTTGCTGTGTTGGTTTTGTTGTTGATTGTTTAGTGTCGTTAAAAAGGTTGAAATTAATACTTATAACAGTTATATAATCCATTGCAGCTGTTCTTTATGACTTTATTGTTAATGAAGCTCTTCCCCTGACTTCTCTGTGTGTTGTGTTAGTGCATCTACCCAAATGGCATAAATTCTCTCTGAAACATTGAATATCTCTAATCTTTGGCCTTATTGCCAGTGGCTTATTTGTGTAAGAGAGTATTTGTTCTCACTTGGGGCGGAGGAAATATAAATAATTTTTATTCAATAAATACTACATATAAAGCATATGAAAATAAAATAATGAGACTTAACACTGACTGAAAAACTTTTCTGGAAACCATAAAATAGTTTTACTAAACTGCTGAAGAGGGAATTATGATTACTTTCCTGCTCCTACTCCACTATGCTAGCACATTACTTGGTATCCTCCCACAGGGTGATAAGCTATAAGCTATTGCATCTTGGTTAGTAACCTTGCACAAATATACTGACTTGGACGGACAAGTTGAAGTTAGACAATACTCATGAGGTTTTGATTATAGATATGTCAGCTGTAGAGATGCTTAAGTGCTCAGCTTCCCCAGTGAACGATTGACAAGGTTTTATCATATATTCCACGTGTGAGAGGTAATATTTTCCAAAAGGTTAACTCTCACATTACATCACATTAACCGTTAAAGCAGTCAGTGACATATAAGACATGACTTTTGGCTTAAATCAAATCCAAACCTTTTATTCCAAGTGAGAAGGATATCGAGGGCCTTCAAGATTTGAGGACAACTTGTTTGTAAGAACGGGTTCTAATCAAACCTGGGCAACATATTTGACTGGATTTAAAGGAGACACAATAGTGCCATTACCAAAAAGGTTGGAATGTAATATATTCTAAGAAACTGAGAAATTATCGATTGCTATTGGCTTGGAGCCATTATTAAATATAAATAAAGGCTTCAAAACAATGCATCCATAAAACAAAGCTGCACTGTATGTGTGGGGAGATCACAATCATTGAACTCTAAATTATGCATTATCTCTGTCATCAGGTTCCAAGGAACACAATGGAAATTGTTTTGCCTCTTTTCTTTGTGCGCACTGTCCGACTTGGAGAGGGAGGCACTGGCTTCAATTTATGAATGGATGGGTGTGGCAAGCGTGTCTATAATGAGGCTGTCGTCACCGCGCTGGCGTGCTGAGAGTGAAGGCTGGTCCTGGAGTGTAACATAACTGCAGCTCTACCCAGAGCTGAAAAGAGACAACGAAGGGAAGGGGAGCAGAAGTGGAGCACGGCACCTTTACGCACTCCAGTGTGAGGATCAAACTCCTGGGAGAGATTCTGGTGAGGACACAAACAAAGGGTGCGGCAAAACAAAAGACAGACCGAGTTTTCCTTTAATATATTTCTACGCTCATTTTATATTTAAAGTCTCCAATGTGGAAAAACGTGTGATTATTTGTTGCGAGTTGATGAATTCACTCTGCATTGAGTGAGCACAAAAATAGTGAGTCGATGGGAGGTCCTCCTTCCCTGCCTATAATCCCTCCTTGTAGGTGTGACAGTAACAACAAAGGGACGCAGAGCAAACTCGCATCAGGACCACAAGCGGGACAAGTCTACCAGACGGAGCTACAATAGCGGAGGGCGGGGTGTTGGGGGCCTGCAAACAACAGCGCGTCTGCGGGTTTTGCAACATGCAGCAGTATTCGTGTAATTACATTTCCCTTGGCGTCTCTCGGCTACAGAAGTCGGGAGTATTTTTTCCCAGTCAGCTCTGGCAGACTTGCACGCAACACGAGACTGAGGCGATAATTTAAAGACTTTTGCAAGTCCGGACTAAATGGAAAGCACAAAAATAGCAATATGTGAGGTTTGATCTTAGATGCTTTCATCTTAGGCGGGATAGCCTTTAAATTGGTCTGTGGCGATCTCAGTTGTTTGTGCTTTGCAGTTTAATGGGGAGAGGCGAGGGACGAGCGGCGCTCAGAGTAAACTGAGGAGAAAGGAGCAGAGAGGAGGTGTGAATTCAGAGGACGGCAAGACCTGAAATCAACACAGGCTAATGTGTTAAAAAAGGTAGGAGACACCATGCTTATGACTTGTGATTTATTTAATCATTGCGTTCTTCTCCCTACGTGTAAATATACAAGTGTGCAGGACAGAGCAGACCACATGTGGACATGAGGGCGAGAGGGTTGCATAACGGTTCAGATTGGGCTGTTCAACTCTTCTGTACTTATCGACAAACCTCACTGGAAAAACCCGCTGCTTTGAGAAGTTTTACTCCAAAATAGAAGATTTTCAACAAAGTTTAAACCCTTACAGTTTTTTATGGTCTCATTTAATTACGGAGTTTTGTTTGTATTAAAGTTTTCAAAAATAATTAGGGTGCGTCACTTGAATTGAATCCAAGACAAAAGCTGTATGATTGTGATAAGATGGAGGATATGTCATTAAGGGGTTTAAAATTTAGTGAGTACTCTGGAAGACCAAAAGTGCCACTAACAATAAATAGACGAAATAACTAATGAGTACTTAAGTATTTCATTAAACAACTAAAGCTATGAATAGTTCCATTAATAACATCTTTGCAATACAAAGTCAGATAAGTCCCTAATAGACACTAAGCCAATAATAAAATGTTTTGGACAAATTTTACTTTTCACACTTTGTGTGTGTGTGTGTGTGTGGGGGGGGGGGGGGGGTATGTGTGTTTGAAATTTTGGATGTTATTAAATTCTTGCATGAATAAAAAACAAACAAAAAATCCAAAACAAATATAAAGTACTTGAGCAAGCAGCATTGTACTGTTAAAGTGTTAAGACTGAACACAATTGACTAACAAAAGGTCTTATTTCCCATTGTCTATAATCACAGACTGACTGCTTGGCCATGAAGCCTATGTGATGTAAATTCTGTATACCAAAGGGTCTGCTAGTACTTACTGATGTGCATTTCAGATTTTTGGGACCATGCTGGTTGCCTGCGCAGAAAGTGACACTGAAACTGAAAGAAACAACAAAAAACAAAACAAAACTGTGAAGCCTGTTTTACCATGGCGAGACTGGTTTTATTCTGTTTGTAAATGGGCATTGTTTATTTTTTTAGTTAATTTCTTTTTCTGCTCTTCTGAATAGACATTGTATAAACTGAAGCACTATTGCCCCCCATGAGGTTGTAGTGAGTACTGCATATCTCCCTATGGTCACAGTGGAAAAAAAGCAAAAATATTAAAGCAACTGTCTGGAATGTGAGATCATATGATGAAGACTTAAACAGGACTTGTCCTCCAGTGAGAAGGAATTCCGGACAAATATTGTTCATGAGGTGGTGGCATGGACATTGGACTAGTTTGAACCTGCCTAAAAGGGCATTATATTTTTCTTATTACCATAATTTCTAATACTTTCATGCTGGAAAATGTAACTTTTAGACAGATTTACAAAACTGTATTCAGCAATGTATTTTTTTTATTTTATTTCTTGTTTGCAAAACAATTAGTTTACCATCTTTGATAAATCTAAAATTAAACACTTTGACCCTACTTCAGCAGCAGCTAGCAAGTGGTTATTCAGTGTTCACACACTGCAGTTTAGTTTTGCTGCAGATTTTGGGCTAAGCGTGGAAGGAAACTATCTGTGACAACAGCGAAAACACATACATCCATGCTGCCTGCATAATGTTTCCTGGATTTTTTCCCCTCTTGCCTTCCTTTGTCTTCATCATTCCTTCCCTGCTAAGCACAGAAAATGTAGTGGGTGTGGGGATGGTTCGAAAGCTGACATCAGTTCCTCCACTCCAGCCCACTCCTCAATGTTTTTCTATCAGCTGTGGAATTTAAACCATTCTTTCTGTTGGGTGAGGCCGTCCCTCTGTCTGCCCCTTTACTCAGAGGAGTGCGTTGTTTCTGAAGAGGCTCTGTGTGTGTATGTGAGTGAAGCTTGGTAGGTAAGAGTGGGGCTTTCCAATTGGGTTACACACCAAACATTTCTGGCTGCTGCATAACCATGTAGTGAGCCAAATTCACACAGCTGGGAGTCCAATAAGAAGAAGAGTCTTTGTGTAAGCTGATCAATGTCCCACACACATGCAGGGTGTTCTTTAATGCTCCCCTCTAATTGCTTTTGCATTTCTGCATTGCTTGCTGTTACAAATACAAGTGTTCAGAAGCGCTGATTTGTAGTTATTAGAGTTGCAAAAAAGATTTTCATAAATGCACACAGAATGCATACAGAATTCTGCAGAGGTCAACATTCACTGAAGACGGAGAGATAACTGAGAGAGACTTACAGCGACCGCTCACTAGAGGCCTCATTTCTCACCAAGACCACATGATGCTTTTCTACTTTAGCATGTTCTAAAATAAGAAAATGATTACAAAGGGCAAATTATAATAAGAAAAAGGAAAGAAAGTTATTATATAGAGAGTTTGTTTTCTACTAGGGTCTTTTTAAAATGGGATCTCAGTGAGCAGAACTTGTGTATGGAAAGAGCAGACAGTTGTGCAAGTCAGAATGAAGAATGAACAGGGGGTAGGGTCCTGAGGCAGAAGAGAAACAAATAAAACAGAAACCAAGCTGTGGAGGAAAGAAAGAAGGGAGTGCAGCGGAGGGCAGATCTAGAGGAAGGGGGACACCAAGGGGTTTTGGTTGCTGGAATGTTGGTGTCGAGGTTGTTGTGGTACTGGAAAACAGACAGCAGCTTTACAGACCTGATACAGTGTAAACATAACAAATTATACAAAAATTTTTGTTTGTAGCAATCATTCTTCTCTGTTTGTAAACAAAACCAAAACAAGTAGATATAAAAAAAGTCTGGTCATGATTGGATGGAAGAACTTGTCCAGTCTGTGGTGGTAAAAACATGATCTACTTGCATGATGATTATCTCTTTTGAACATTTGTCATGATGTCCTCTAAGGTCTGGTATTAGTTGTAACTTTAACTAAACTTTTTCTTTATTTGATCCAAAAAAAGGATGACTTTCTCTGCAGGATTTAAACCTTTGCTTAGGAAGGTTGTCTATAGTTTTTGAGGGTCTATATATGTCCTGGGTTTTTTTTATTAAATTAGGAAAAACAAGCGATTTGTATGAAGTCATGTCTATATGAAAGAAATATAAATGCATGTAAAGTTGAGCTGACTTAAAGTTTAACACCATCTGCTAAGAAAGTTAGAGTTTCTGATTTTAAAATCTTTCATTAGAAATACATTGAATCTATAATTTTAAGTCTGAAAGAAGAATATCCCCTGGCAGAGAAAGTAGGACCTTTCTGTTTCTGAAATTATTTCAGAGAAAATAAAAAAAAGACTATATTTTTAAGGAATCGACTTTAGATGAAGTGGTGCTCTGATTTTTTTTTTGTTGGTTGTAAAGCAATTTTATGTTTGATATAAAAAAGTTTATCACTCAACCAGGCTATTGTCAAGAGTCTGGCTTTAATCTTTAAATAATGCATTTAAAAAGGAAAAAAGATAAGCTGCCAAGCTATTTTAATTTAATTTCTATAGTTGCTTATAATTTAGAGTTGCTCAGAAAGAATGCAAGTTTTGTTCCAAAGTATCTTACCTCTTGTGAGGTTTAGACTATGACTGCAAATAAACTTAATGTTAACTAGAAAAACACTCGGAGAGAGCAGACTTGTCAAGCAGCACATTTTGCCCCAAATTGTGACTTACACCTTTAGCTAAAATTGGTAAAAATACCTCCTGACTTTTTCAGTCTGGTGCTGATGCTGTCAATAGTCACTGCTGCCTCCCTCTGGTTTTGTGGGGAACTGCTTGTTCAAATAAATATTATCTCACAATGTTATACTTTACGAAATATTACTATCTCACATATCAAAATGTTAGAGAATCTTAAAAACATTTCTGTATTACAATTTTGATCTGGATCATCAACAAAATTTAATGGATTGTTCCTTTGCATGAGAGACCCATCTGATATAAAATTTGTTAAAATCTGTCCATAACTTTTTAAATTATCCTGTACGCATACAGACAGACAGACAGACAGACAGACTCTTCTAAACGCATATCTTCCTTGGTGGAGGTAATTATTAAGAAGAAAACTTATTTTAAATTGTATAAACCTCAGTTAAATCTCCAAGAGGCCTGTATTTTTTAAAAAAATTCACATTTTTAATATATACAATTTATAGTTGGTATAGAAGAGATTTATAAACAATTTATGACCTAACTGAGTAATCTGCCATAATGCTAAGCCCACACCTTGGGAAAATGTGCAGTTTCAATAAATCTGATACAATTATTATCCAGTAAAGAAGTTCAAAGACGGTCACCATTGAATAATACAAATGCCTTCTGTTGTCAGTTGGCGAGACTCAGGTGATGTCAGACTGTAAGCTTGTTGTTTTGTCAGAGACTACATTTTACTTCATTCATGGAGGGTTTGGTGTGACTCTTACTTTCTTTTGGGAGCTGCAACTATTTTGTCTTTTATATTATTTATCAGAATTGGATATCATGCAACACGTGATTACTTTGTCAAAAATCTGAATCATTTGATTGCTTTAAATCCCTTTAACCTCATGAGTACACTGAGCAAGATTAAGCAGAACATTTAAATCCCCTGAGGAAGTTGAAAAAAGTTAGATTGGAAAAGGTTTGGCATTGAATAAAGCATGGGCCCAAAAAATGTGAATTTGATCTAAAATAGCTTACTTCCTGTTTCTTGTAGCTTTTAAGGCTATACACGGTACCAAATGTCATGATTCAACATACAAGCAATCCAAATATAGAGGGGATTGTTGCAAATTCAAAGGGACCAGTGGAGCTCACTCAGTCTGCCCAAATAAATCCCTGAATGTAGATCATGAATTTATGAATGGATGAAATCTAGGCTTGACAGCTTGTGGGTGAAGATTTGATCAGTTTCTGTGGTTAGAGACACAGATAAGAAGGTGTTGCCTTATGAGTGCGGACAGGACAGGCCAGAACTGGGCCAAGTGGGTATGAGAAAATACAAAATTCAGTTCAGTTGGGAGTGGTTGTCTCTGTCAAGTCATGGCCAATGAAACTGCTTTGAGCTGGAAGAAGACCAGAACCTGAGAGGGTTTGTTTCAGGGGTCCAGGGAAACAGCACTGAGCGCGAGGGGTATTACACAACATCACTGTTGACAGTATCTACTGTGTTGCATGTAGAGTAATTTAAGTTAAATATTTTTTCCTCTTTTGATGATTCTAGACTGATTCTTGAAACCTTCACTGATTCCTGTCTTCCACATGCATCCGATTTAATATCATTTATTTTCTGCACTTCAACACTGAGCAAATTCTGTTTGGCCACTGTTTCTGCATTGCCTAATTTTAAAATACCATGTCATAAGAGGTGAGGTAGAATTACTGCTGAAGATGAGTTCTAAAGATGGTGATGAAACTAATATTCAAAACAGGCCTTGATCTAATTGTAGCTTTAGGGTTTTAGTCTGGAAACGTCTTCTCATTGATATAAAATGGTCTCATTGGTCATGAAGTTTAGTTTAGCAGGAATAAACTGTTTCACATTTTATAACATTCCACCCCTAAACCTCAATGTGTTTATTTGAAAAGAGCAAAACACTTATGAAATGAAAAAAACATGATATAAGGATTTAAAATGTTTTACAAGTTAAAGTGTAGTGAGCATTTTGCATTTCTAGAAATGTTAAGATTTTCCATAGTTACTAAACCATATATATATATCTGGAATTTAAGATGAATGTTGTAATTCATTGTTATGTTCTGTTTAACCCATCGCACTGTAGCTCTTGCAGTGTATTAAACATCGGGGAGAACCTTTACACCTGTCTTTATCACTGTATTTAATGCCATCCACCTTCCAATAAAGTCTGATTGCTTCCTTTTTCCTGCTGATAAAAAGCATCCCCCCAGCATGACACTACCACCACCATGTATCACAATGGACAATCTACAATATTTGTGAAGGGTTTAAAGTATCTCTTTTTTATGATATAACACATTTGAAATTACTAAAAGTCTATGTTTAGACTAGACTTTTAACCCAAATTAAATTATCACAGGGCTTTATGTAAGGATATAATAGTGGAGTGGTGTGCATACAAATGCATACCAACCTCTCAGTCCGCTGGAAAACTTTTTCAAGGTACTTTGTACCATGGGTTGTGTCTTAATCTGTACCCAAGAAAGAGTTCTGCTTTATGGTGCAAAAACCAAGTGGAAGAGTTGTTGCCTAGCCATCCCTACCCTATATTTTGGTTGTATTTGTGTCAATGTGTTTTTGTGCAAAGTATCTTCCTCTTTCTATATCTGTGCAAAGTCTATACGCAATTTGATCTGAGGGTGTCTTTTTTTGGCATCTGCTCCACTCATTATGGCAGAAAGCTGATCCCCTTGGGTGAATTGGCCCCAGCGTCATATGACTGAGGGAATGTCAACTAGGAATTCAAATGTGTGTGTTGAGTTTTTACAGATTACATTTTAGTTTATATGAAATAAAATTGAAACTGTTCATTCATGCTCACAGTAACGGGCTTGATCACAGCTAAACAGGTGCGGTTGTGCCCCTCCATCCCCTGCAAGACCCTGGAACTTGACCCACACACCATGTCTTTTTTGCATGTCTGCATGGATCCAACTGCTCCCATATGTCTGGCTTCTGTGTTGTTCACACAGTTCTAATCTCTAGCGTCTCTCATTTTTAGTGCCTGTGAGCCTTGGCTGTCTGTCTGCTTATCTTCCTGTTTGTGTTCCCATCACGCCTGCCTGACTATCCATCTGACTTTATTTTAAAACGAAGCTGCAGAGCTCATTAAACCAAGAGTCAAGAGAACCGCAATTAGCAGATATAGCATCACTGATGGCATCAATTGGAGAGAAGAGTTAGAAAAAGAACAGAATTTGTAGGAAAAAAATGTCCTGCACAGATTTGGCTTCATTCCGTTTTAGCACTGATTACAACTATTTCAGACAGTATCAAGGTAATCTCTTGAGTCAGTCTTCATTCTTAGTGCTTAACATCATGCCATATCTGCATTTTACAGTCATCCCACACAACTAAACGCATACACACAATGACACAAACGGTAAAACATTTTAACTCCAAAATCCACAAACCTATTTCTATTGTGATGACAATAACACAGTGAGACATACATGCCTTCTCCATTTGTGGGTACTACTAATCTCCGTTCTAGTAGATTGGAGGATTTAAACTAATTTCCAGAGAAGGAAACACCCAAGGGTGTCATTCCAGTAAATCAGGGTTAGGCTGGTTTTCTAACCATCCCACTCATGAACCACAAGACTTTTAATCTTTAATTCTGATCATGCTTCTATAAATATCTGCTAGTTAAGGTGTTTCCCTTTGCTGCTATTTTCACGTGTTATTGTGGGTTTGCCCTGTTTTTTAATACAGTTTCAGGGTGTTAATCCAACCTGGGTGACACCTTTTCATTTACATCTCAGCTTCTCTCTCTTAATCTCACACATTCCTGAATGAATGAATGAGTCAGTTATGGGAACAAACGGTAGCGGAAGGTCTAAAGACGAGCGCTCTGTCATCATCCTTGTCAGTGATTGCTGGGATCAAACCTCTGTGGTTTACTCCCGATGGAGTTTCTAAAATTGATATAAGGCACACATGTGGAAACATCAGATATTTTAAGCTTGCATACATTTTGAGTTAATAAGGTCTTTAGTGGGCCTTCATCTTAAAAGGTCATCAAAAATACTTGATATTGCACACAGAGCCAGACTGATATTTTGTAATCTTAAACTGATACGCCTGCATTAATGTATTTCATCGGGATCTGATATAATTGTATGAAATTGTAAACCATTAGAGAAAGAAATTTAGAATTTTACAAACAAAAATCTGAAGTGTGATGCTGATGTGCTCAAAATGACATGTTTTAGGACTTTCCATAGACTCAAAGTCATATTCTGTCCTCAACTTTGAGATATTCCAAACCATAAATATGATTTGATTAAAACTATTTAACTGAAGTTTAGCCTTTATTTTTTTGGTTTGTTTCCATCTTGGAAAATGAACCCCTGACCCAGATAAGATGTATTTTACTCTCGTTAAATCTTTCTTTTTGTACCGTATTGCTATCTGTTTAACTGAATCAATTTTCTTCCCAGATCAGATCCACTTCCCTAATCTTGTTGAAAACAAACACCCTCCAGCCATCAGTGTTTCATAACGGTGAAGCCCCTCCTTGAGTAATGTTTAATGGCAAATAACTGGCTTGTGTAAAATTGCTAATTTGTACAGAGCACAACTGTGAGTGTTCTGTAATTAAATTCTCAAACCTACTTCAAGGTGCTTGTTTGATGGTATCTCCCCTTGTTCAGCAGTTTGGGTAGCAAACAATGCCTTTGTTGGGTTTGCAGTTGTACCATGGTTCTTTTGTGATCACAAAGGAAACGTTGCCCTGTGGGATGTTTATGTTTTTTTGGTAACTTATCTCATCTTTAAACTTTCCCAAAACTATTCCTTACTTGTCTGTTGTCCTCCTTGGTCTTTATGATGCCGCCCTCATAATGCTGTACAAACCGTTAAGTCTTTCATGAATTAGCTGAATATACACTATTATTAAACTAATAAAGGTATAATTTATTTTCTTAATAGCGTCATAGTACTGCCCCTTTCACTCATGGCTTAATGGCTTCCGAGTGAAAGAGGCTTATCTTTAGTATGTTTTGTAAAACATTTTGAAAACCCTATATGGTTTTCAAGAAGGAGATGCTTTTCCTTTCTTTTATCATCTGTGTCTCAGAGTAGAATATATTGTTCACAAATATTAAAACAAGCTTGCCGTTAGAATTTCCTACTAAATATCCAGGGACACTAAAACAAAAGCACTGCGTGCCATCAGACTCTAATTTATGCGGAGATATTGATCTTGTGAGTCATCTTAAGCTCTACTTTGGCTGTTTATGTTCTCTAGTCAATTGCTATTTACTTTAGCTTAGATCGAACACTAGTAAGAGTAGGAAAATGAAGAACCCATTGAAGAATCCATCCATCCATCCATCCATCCATCCATCCATCCATCCATCCATCCATCCATCCATCCATCCATCCATCC
>JAUZNJ010072629.1:0-25427 GCA_034780135.1 Jordanella pulchra | reverse complement strand
TACACCTTTTGAATGCAATTACTGAAATAAATCTACTTTTTCATGGTATTCTAATTTTATGACCAGCACCTGTACATCAGTTTACTTATCCGTCCTCTCATTTGCAGCATTACATAGACTTCTTTAACATTCTTTAACAAAACTGGACATCTGTGAAAGAACTTTGATGTGTTTGATAACTGCATCCTTAAAAACAACAGCACAGTAAAAACTCTACATTTTAGTAGGTTTCTTTAGGCTGATAATATGCAGCTCATTATTGATGACAGCTGCTTTGGCTGCCTCTAAAACCGTAAGATTTGTTTACTATTTGCCTTTATTTTTACCTATTACCTAGTACCTATTTGTCTAAAAGCAAAAGTAGGTAAGTCCTAAAGTTTTACTTCAAATGAATTCCACATATTTCAATCACACCGATTTAATGTGATGAATAAAAACAAATCAGTGGACAGGATATGAGATTTATTGTTTTTGGTTTGTTTAGTGTGAGTGATATGTGGATCAGATTACTTCAAAATACATGAAGAACTACTAACATTATTTTCAGATTACACATAAATAGATTAATTCATTCCATGGGGAAAAAAAATGAAATACTTTAGTATTAGGATTCCTTCGATAACAACCCACTGGGGCTACTAGTACGTAGGAGGCACAATCTGAAGCCTATGGGACTGATAACCGCTAATAACGGCCATTTATTTGGATGATAACATCCGAAGCGGCTGCAAACAGGCGCTTAGTATTTACTGTGTAACGTAAGGCAGAATAAAAAGAACCCCATGAAATGATGCACGGGTTCTACCTGTTTGAACAACGTTTTTATATCTTCACCTGCTGCCAGCTGATTGCACCTAAATACGCATTGATCCACTACCATTCAAGCAATAAACTACTTTTCCCTGTAACATAGTGTGATGATAACATTTATTGATATGTATTAGTTTGACCGAATAAGTATTTCTGATATCTGAAAAAACATTTTTTCCTCGTTAAAATGACCCCTTCAAACAAAATGACATTCTTCACATCTAGGGTGTCTAGAAATGAATTTCGGATCTCCTTATTCCTATTATTACTGATGCTCATTTGTATTATTTTGACTAGGAAGAAATACATTTCAGATATCACAAATGCAGTCAAGCTCATAAATGTCAAAATGAACACTTAAAATGTGTTAAACATTTCTAGGAATCCTATTTTAGTGATGTACAAAATACAAACAACAGAGAGAAGAGTGCTTTAGCCTACCATTGTAGACTACAAATAAAGTTGTACATTAACTTTAGCAGCAATCTTCATCCACGGCATCCTCCTCTCCTTTGCAGCTGTAGTGCTGTTGCGCTTTCTTTGAAATATATTCTCCCTTTTTTCCAATTCTGCATTAAAATTTCTAGTTCCAGTGGTGTAAAAAGGGCTCTCAATTTTCCCTGTTGTCGTGGAAACTCGGGGATCCAATGTTCAACCATGAGTGGACCAAATCAGAGTTGATTAAACTAACTCACAGATGCCATTTTGTAACTGAAAAGTCCAAATTATGTAGCCGAAGTGTGGAAATTCAGAGTTGAGGATTTGAGTCTGTTTATTAAACCTGCTTTTTGAAACAGGCCCCTGAGCTGCAGTTGTCAAGAGTCACTGTCCTGATGAGGAAAAAAATCCCCCCCCTACTGTATGATTCAAAGTATTTCTGTCTTTGTTTGCTTTATAATAGGGAATCTCATCACCCTTATTCACTATGGCTATGCTTTTGTCCAAGACTTTTTGTTGTATTCGGTATCGGAAAGTTCTGGGTTATTATTATTACTTGTAGTTTGTTTGAAATAATCTGGTATCATGGGTGCCCAAAGACAACTGGTCCCGGCCCCTGTACTGAACGCATACACTACAGAAATGAAAATTTCTAGAAAAAAAGTCTATTTTTTTATAAAGGTGCATTTTTTCTTTTATTTAATCAGGTCGGTAACATTTTTTCTCATGAAATAAGATATATTACAATTAGAGAAAGAAAAATTAAATTCAGTTTCAAAAAATATTTTATTTATCCCAAAGAGAAATTAAAAGTTGTAGTAACTCATTTGGCAGATCATCTTATTTACCTGATCAGTTTAAAGAAAAGACGCTTTTTATAAGAACCGTAAAACTAAAATTGTTTCTTATGATTATGTGTGCTGACAGATGTATGTCCATGTAACCAAGACTTTGCAATCTTAGATTTAACCAAAAAGCCTTTTTAATCTTGTTTTGAGCATATATATCATGATTATCTCACTCTACTGGTATTTTGTTGCATCTGTGCAAAGTAGAATCTTCTCAAAAAAAAAATTGATAATCTTACAAAAGCTGCTCTTGCTTACTGTATTAATCTTAAAAGAAGATCAAATATTTTTCAGCTAAAGCCTTGTTAGAGTTACAATTTTTGCAATGCGGAACTGATTCATCCTTTCGGCCATTTTAATCATTCACCTTCACAATTTACTTTAACAATTATAGTCGCCTTTAAGCTTCAGCCGTATTAAGATATGACAGCAGTTTTCATGCGTTAGATCAGGAGTTGACAACTATGGCCAACACTAGCAATACTATTTGTTAGGCAATTGTTTTAGTAATTTCAATTGCTTTATAGATTAGTGGCTTCTTATTTGAGTTGCCTTTGGCCCATGTCGGTACATGGCTCATATCCCCTTTAATAATTTCACACTCTTGCCGCCTTCAACCAGCATCTTTACCATGGCTCATATTCACAAAGATGATCAAAATCCTCTCGGAGGGCTCCTATCTTAGCCTACTAATTCCTGCCGAGATGTTTCATCCTAAGAGGGATTCAAATAGTTGCAGAGAACAAATCTTAAGAAAGGAATCAAGGTGGCTGGTTTACCTGTGATTAGCTGATACAAGGAGCAAAACAAAAGAAAAAAGTTATCAGTGGAGGGATTTGATTCAGTCATAGAAGTTAGGCCGGATTAAGCAATGTTTCATAATGGTAAAACTTAGAAAACTACACTGTCACACAGAGTTAAGATGTTTGTCGCTTCACAATTATTTTGATTTGCTTATTGTTATGTATATTTGCCATACTGGTCATTTCACTGTGTGATCTATTTGATATCAATGTGGAATCACCTATGGGTATTTCACTCTGATTGCCTGCTTACGGTATATAAAGCGATTTGGTTTGCCCAGGACATCTCTGCGTCTCTCTCTGCCTTTTACATGCCGCCCTGGAATGAGCTCCAGTCAAAAGTCAAGGAAAAGATGGTATCTCACTAGTTAATGTCTAGATAAAAAATTAGGTCATGAATTAAGAGATAAAAATAGCTTTTATATCTTCCCTGTATGTATATATAGTGGATGTTGTACTTTATTTTTTTCAATTCTTTTAAAAAATGACTGTTATCTGTTTACAGGCTGTAAATGACATTGAAATCCATGTCTCCCTGTATTGTTGCACCTTTTTCAGATTTCCATTTATGATTATTTAATGTTTCCTATTTGTTTGCCCTTATAAAATTTATGCTACTATGTGCACTTTAACCTGTCTGACAGCTAAAACTAATACAGGTTCCTCCTATTTGGTTCAAAAAGTTAGTCTTTTCTCCATATTAACATTTGTATGATTGTTAATTAAATATATGTGTTCATTATTGAAGTGTTTAGGGTGGTGGAAAGATTTCCTTGATTTCTTTACATTTTCTTGACGTCATCTATATGATGTTGCCTCAAGAAAGACCCAAAGGTTTTCCTTCCTTTAACTCAGAATATGTGAAGTAATAAGTGGCATAATGATGGCATCATCTACCAAATCATTTAAAAGCATTGTCTTAGTGTATGTAAACCTTGGATTCTTAGGAAAATAATATTTTTTTTATTATCTCTAATTTTTCTGCCACTTAGGAAATAGAAATAATTTGCCAATACCTGCGGAGTTAAAACGGGATATTTCTGATTGTCTGTCAGTGTGTTTTTGCATGCAGGGAATAAAAATATCAAGTTTCAACTCTAAATGTGTCAAATGTTGGCTGATCCAGGCCCATCACTGTTTTCTATTGTTGTGGGTTTTAGGATTATATGTGCCCCCATAATATCCTCCCTGCCTTGACGGTACAAATCTTGGTGCACAAGGCGTCTGGAAGCGGCAATAAAGCAGGAGTGTGAGTCAGGTCGTTGCTGACTCATTTTAGTCTGTCTGCTGTAAAACAAGCAGACTTTTCAGGAAGCTCATGACCAAACAGCACAAACACAGGAGGCAAAGGGTTCTCGGTGTCGCAAACCAGGAAAATGTGTGATTATCTCTATGCTCACTCCCATCCTTCCCTGCTGCGATGTCCAATATGCTTCCCAGAAATGACCGGCACATTGCTTTATTGACTGGTCTGTCTCAGCAACCTTTTGCACTGGGTGTGTGTACTGACTTATCTGCGTTTCCTGGCCCCTTTATACTTCCCAGTACAGCACACATCGCATTGCTTGGATTTAGATGGTCTGATTGGGGATTTCCTCTTTACTTTCCTTGGAACTTGTCTTGCTTGAATGGGAATGATTGAACCCACTAAGTTCTTGAGTAATTATTTTGCATATTGTCTTATGAAGCCTGAAATCTCACAAAGAGATTGAGTGATTAAAAAGCTAAGTCTTGGCTCACTTGAAAATACTAATTTGCTGTTTTACATGGTCAGCTGTTGGCTAATTTTGTACCTCTGCTGATGTGTTGTTCTGTAAATGCCTGTAATTACCCTGACCATTATACCAAAGAGTTTATTTGAGTTTTCCTTTTTCTACATACTCCAGTGCTTAGTGTCTCTTTACTGTGCAGACAAAAGTGATGCACACCCGTTTGAAGGGTAACATGTAGTGCAGTGACGCCTTCTATTTTTCCATTGGATTATTGACCTGCGGTCGCGTTTCTGTTCCACAACAATAGACGGAAGTAACCCTGGTACAGCTTTTTAAAACGAGGGCTCCATTGGACACGCTTGATTCCCTCACCAGTGTGTTTGGAACAAGACTGAAGTGAACTGGAGCGTGCAGAGAGCAGAAGAGAAAAACATGCCGCAGTGCTTTCCTTGTTTTTGTCCAGCTGTGGTTGGTGTGGGGAAGGCCTTCTCTCACATAGACAGTGTTTCAGTCCAGGAGTCAGAGGGCAGTGGAAGAATTTAGGTGCAGACTTTTGCAGGAAAAAGCTCAATGCTATCATATCTTCTTTTAACTTCAGACTAGGGGGTTTAACATTGAGCCAAAGGTCTGACTGTGAATTCTGGTAATAATAAACCTCAGACTTTCACACTATAATGTATTTATCAGCAGCAGCAACAAAACAGGGATTGAAAGTAGTTTACTAACAAGTAGAACAATGTTATGCTGGAGCTTGTATCACAAAATTACAGTATAGATATAGAGGGCATTGCAGAAGTATTCCTACCTTGCTTCTTTTTGGGTTTTATTTCTCACATTCCTGCTACAAACATAGTTATTTTAATGGGATTATTATGTGATATACCAATAAAAAGGTGTGCATAAATGTGTAAAAGAAGGTATTTATAGTTTTCTAAATATTGGAAGACTGCATTGTACACGAATCCTCCTTCCCTTTACTCTGACACATTTAAAAATACAAATCCATAGCATCCCACTGGTTTTGAAGAGATGTATGAGTAATTAACAATTAACTGCATCATTTGTTAGATAACTTGTTTAGGGTTGATTGTTGAAGCAAGCATTAAACTTGGCGGGGAGGCATTGCAGAGATTTACAGAAAGATTGGAGAATCTGTTGACAAGAGCAATTTGTATGCAGTCAGAAATGAACTCTTTATGGAAGTGACCAGAACTAAGTTGCTCTCATATGATGTGTTGTAGAAGACACGGCTGACACGTGAAAGACGATGCCATGTCAGAAGAGACAAAGCCTGAATAAGATCAATGTGTTGAGGAAAAATGAATGATAAATTGCACATCCCCTGAACAGACCATTACCACGATGAAACATGGCAGTGGCAGGATTATGCTGTGGTGATGCTACGATTGTCAGGCTGCTCAGAGCCAATAGGAAAAGACGGACTAGACAATGATCGAATTCAGGGTAATACTTGAGGGAACATTTTCACTCTTCAGATTATTCTGTAGTTTGGAACTAAAACCAGTTGTGAGGCTGATTTTGTCCATGAGATATGAGCTAATTTCAAATAATTTCCTTTTTTTATTATCATTTTGTAAAACAATACATTTTATAAAATGTACCCTATATTTCACTCTTATGGAATGTTTGTGTTGTTTTTCCAAGCAAAATCCCTAAAGAATGTTTAAAAATATGTTCTAAGGTTGGGCTATGCATATTGTGGTTGTTTCTTTTTTTTTTGTCGTGGGTCTCTCTATTAAGCTTGGTCAATTTAAAGATCAAAATGAACCTGAAACGAAAACAACTTCCTTTAAATTGAAATAGTTGTTAAAACAGATCTAAGGCTGATGGAGGATGATGTTGATCTGTGCAGAACCGACAGCTGCTGAGGGATCGCTTCATGGTGGAGCTGGTCGAAGGTTCCAGGAAACTGCGTCACGTCTTCCTCTTCACAGACCTGCTGCTCTGCACCAAACTGAAGAAACAGGCTGCAGGGTGAGTGCTAGTGAGAGATGATCAATGAATCTCTTTCTACATGTTTGCTTTTTTAATAGAAGATGAGTAGTTGGAATTCAACTATAATATACCACATAAGATATTTTAAGAGAGATGATGGCACATCACAAGGGAATGCTAAAGTTTTGTTTTTGACACGTCTTCTTTAAGAAAAGGGCAACAGTATGAATGCAAATGGTACATCCCACTGGCTGACGTGACCTTCCAAACCATTGATGACTGCGAGTCCTGTCCAATCCCTTTGGTCCAGGATGAGGAGATTGATGCGATGAAGATAAAGATCTCCCAAATCAAGACTGAAATCCAGAGAGAGAAGGTGAGAACAGGCCTCGGGGAATCAATTGGCCAAAATGAACAGAAATCATGAGGAGTTACACAACAGAAAAGTGATCAAAAATGTGGTCCTCCAGAGAAATGACTCTCTTGCTTTTTATCTTTAGAGGACCACCAAAGGAACTAAGGTAATAGAACGACTGAAGAAGAAGTTGTCTGAACAAGAATCGCTTCTGCTCCTCATGTCCCCCAACATGGCGTTCAGAGTAGCCAACAGAAACGGCAAAGTGAGTCAGACTGAGAGATTAAAATAAAAAATCAAACATTATTTTGTCTACCTGATGAGGATTTCAAGTGAAACTTTAAGTTGCTCTGTCTGTAACACAGATAAGCTAGAAGCTTGGCATTTGCTGCCCTCTGTTGTTGACAGCCCCAAATTACAGGGTGGAGTCTGCATCATTTTCTTTTTTTTGCCATTTTAGGGATTCACATTTTTAATCTCCTCTGATTATGAGCGCGCAGAGTGGAGAGAGATCATTTGCAAGCAGCAGAAGAAGTGTACGTTTATATCATTTTTTTAAAGCTTTTTCATGTCATAATAGCAAAGATCTCCAGTTTTTCACATCAAGGTTTTGTTTCTCAGGCTTCAAGAGCTTCTCTTTGACCTCTTTGGAGCTGCAGATGCTCACAAACTCATGTGTGAAACTCCAAACTGTTCACTCTATTCCAATGACCATGAATAAGGAAGGTGAGCCACCACTTTACTGCATTTCTGAGGGTTGCTGGAATATACACTACATTGATTTTTTCCTTCTGTATTTAAATGTAAATTCTTCCCATACAGACGAGGAATCCTCTGGTTTATATGGCTTCCTGAATGTCATCGTCCACTCTGCATCGGGACTCAAGCAAAGTTTAAGTGAGTCTCTTTATCTCCTCTGTTTGATCAGAGAGCCACATCATGACCTGTGATGATTTTCACATTCTGTGTCACATATGCAGCTGCCAGCTGGGACGGGGAACACGGGGGATTAGTCAGGAACACTGTGTACAAGTTACTTTTAAATATGTCCATGGCTTCTCAAACAATAGCCTACGTATTCATTTTGTTTATTTATTTACAAACTGACTAAAACAGAGATACAATCTTTTTGTGAAGAAAATTTTGTGTTATGATGCAGAGAGAAGTAGAAAAAAACAAAACAAAAGAGGAGCATTGATTTCTGGTTATCCAGAGAGATGCTGCTGCTTCAGAGACACTTTGTGACACAGATAATTAGAGAGTTAATTTTACTTTGAGTCTACTCTTAACAGCTGCTCTACTTTTAGATCTTTACTGCTCCCTGGAGGTGGACTCGTACGGCTACTTTGTCAACAAAGCCAAGACACGTGTGTACAGAGACTCCACAGTGCCCAACTGGAATGAGGTGCGACTTCCTTGCAATTATAGGATGGGCCTTCGGAGAAACCTTCGTAACATTAAAACAGTTTGGGTAGAAAAAGAAAAAAGAAACAGAACTTTTCCAGAAAATTTCAAAGATCATGATTTTATTTTGTTTTTTTATTGGAAGGAGTTTGAGATCGAGCTGGAGGGCTCCCAGACTCTAAGGCTGCTGTGCTACGAGAAGTGCTGCCCCAAAACCAAGCAGAGCAAAGAGGAGGGAGAGATTACAGAGAAGATTGTGGCCAAAGGACAAATTAAGGTACTGAAAAGTGATGTGAGCTGCAGAGAATGCTTACTGTGGTTTACTTGAAATATAAGTGAACATGCTGATTGCATTATTTTCTTTTAATTAGATACATTCAACTACCTTAAGATTATAGTATTTGAAAGTCAAAAATAAATATGAATCAGTATACAGTAAGAATATTTTCAAGTCTTGAACATTTTGCCTTAAAACTACAAAACCTATAAACAGTGCAAAACCTGTAAATATTAAAATGAATTCAAGCTTAATTTTGTTTTACAATTGAGAAAAAAATCCAGTGTGACATTTGTGTGCAGCCAATGCCTTGTGGAACCTTATCTCTCAGAGCTGCAGCTGCAAGTCTTCTGCATTATATCTTGACCAGGTTTGCTCACCAAGCTCAGTGAGGGATTGGATCAGGTGTTTGTGTTACTTTTAGATTCTTACCACGAATTCTTAGTCGTATCACAGTTTTGACTTTGACTAACCTCCTCTAACAAGTCAGAACATGCTTGTTTCTAAGCCATTCAGTTTTATAGTTGGGCGCTGGGTGATGAAATCTGCCTCAGTCTCAAGGCTTTAGTAGCCTCACAGATTTTTTTCCAGAATTTTACTGTAATGACCTTAATCCTGTCCTTTTTCTATGTATTTTACCCTAAGCAGTCGTGTTTTACTTGTTGACGTATCTCCTGTCTGACTCATGGCATTCCTGTCCAACTGCTGCGTAGCTCCAACCAAAAACGGACCGAGAGTCCACCTCTGTCAGAGCTACGCAAGCACATTTGCTGAGAATCTTGTGTGATCTGACTAGTCCATTGCTTCTATTAAGATGTAATTCCCATGGCTTGTTACAGCATCATTTCCTGGCAAATAGGACATGTGTCTGCTGTAATCTGTCTTTTAGACCCATACCTACATTGCTGTGGTACTCAACTGTAATGGTAAACAACCCTTGGAGAGTAGAGTTGACATAAACTGAAACCAGGGGGATAGTTGTTGTTGTTCATGGAAAGGGCTGAGAACTGCAGAACTCCTAATGCTCTGTATGTGTGCCATTTCTGCTGCAGGTTCCTCTCAACTTTAAGGCCTAATTCATAATTCATTATAGTCTAAGGATTGGTTGTCCTACGTTGGTGTCTTTGTTGGCTAATCCCTCCTTCAACATCCTGTTACTGCTGTAGAAGTAAGTCATGAGGCTGCTTCTGTGTCAGTAAAGCCCAACCTGATGATTGTGTGTTGTGACAGGGGGGGGATTAGACTTTGGGTTAACCAAATGTAGCTGTTGGCACTGCTCTGCTGTTTGACACCAAGAGGAGACAGTGAATGCTTGTTGATCAGGCAATGAAAGGATTTTCCATCTGGGGACAGGTGAGGCAGACTATAGAAAAGAAGAGGACTCGAGCCTATTGGGGCTGCAGCCAGGGCAACATATACTCGGCTTATTGTTTAGGAGCCTACAGTAAGAGATGTTTCCTTACCTGCAGTGTTATATGAGCCTTTGTGCTCTATCCTTAATAGTTCCTGCCAAAAGTATACAAACCTGTTGAACATTTTTATGTTTTTCATGTTACAACCTCAAAGTTGGACGAACAACAACTGGTTACTGTCTGACCTGTGGAGTCAAAAAGGATTTTAAAGAACTTTTCTGACAACATAAATCGGGCTAAAATATCTTAAAAGCAGAATATCATGCCCCAGACTAAAGAAACTCTATAATGGATTAAAATAAGGGAACAGAACCATTTCGGGCTGCCACTTTACTGATCAACTTTGAGGTCATATAAGAACCCAGAACAACATTCAAATTATCATTGGCCCCACTTGCATAAGTTAAGGTAAGAGTTGATGGTCATGAATAATAAGGAAACATTGCAAATATGACAAAAACTATTGAACTAGAAGAAAATAGGCCAACTGGTGATACTGATCTAAAGTAAACCAGCACACCCCATCAAAATGGCTATTAAAAGAAAACATTTTATGGTGTTTGAGCTGAGATACTCTGCATTACTTAAACAGGCCCAAAAATAGGGCCTGTTCTGTTTGGATAGCTTTCCTCACTTTTGCATTATTTTCCTTGAAAACCACTTTTTGTAAATTACTCTTACTACTGGTCTTTGATAGTCATATGTATTGATGATTAACTAGTTTCAATCCATAAAACAAATGGAAAAAAATCTGAAAAAGGGGAAAGTTTATTTTTCACAGCCCTGTTTGTCCTGCTTTGTGGTTTCCCACTGAAATACACTTAGTTTTGTGCTGATAATATTTTAAGGGCTATATAAACGTATTCAAAGCAATTCAGATAATTGGCCCCTTTAAAAATTACCCTTCAAAGTTTCAAAGCTTTTAGGAGCCCTTTAAATCCTTGCATCAGGTGTGGCTAAAAGTGTTGTCTTTTTGAAGAGGACTTGTGTGTGTGTCACTGTTTTTTATGAGTTATTTCACTGGAAGAGCTTTTTGCTTATTAATCATGAATTTGAACGTACAACAAGCACAATTATAGAACAACCATTATCGTGGGGTTTTATTTAATTCTGATGTTACCTGTTGATTATCAGGCGAGAAATTGAAATGCCTTGTTTGCGCACATAAACTAAGCCAAAAACTGGATTCTGATTTTAAGGAGATCTTGGTGTAAGATGAATGGGTACAGAGATCTGCTGTGGAGGAAAACAAAGGATTACAAAAGCTCTTATTCAATGCTTACAGCCTGGATTTAACAGAATAGTTTAGAGCATTAGTAGATCTGGCACGTGCTCTTGTAAAAGGGCAGTCTAACTAATCAGTGGTTGGTCTAAGAGGATCCTTTTTGAATACCTGAGGTGTAGCCTGCCAGAATGTTAATAACAGCAGGCGAGAGCACGTCTGTAGAAGGGGATTCTCAGGGGTTAATCCTACAAATCCATCTGGGAAGTAGAACAACACCGATGGCAACTGTTGCTGCCCAGGCTGCCTGGCTTTGTTGCATTTATGAAAATGCACGAGTCTAAAAGTGGCTGCACAAGAAGATGTCACTGAAAGGCTTATTAAGGATCAAGGAAGGAAACCAAGATTCGTCGACCCAAAATCATTGTGTTGTTATTCAGGGATTACGACCTTTCTGCTTCTATTAGTGCTGCAGTATTTTGTTCTTTGTTATTAGTTAGGCGGAGACACAAACATAACGCATTAATACCAGATGAGATGGATGAGAACAATCTTAACGAGGAGGAAAGTAGGATTTGCGCCATCAGCGGGTTTGATGAAGAGGGAGACCCGGCTGTAAGGAAGCCCCTGAGTACAGGAGCACGTCTGTGGGAGCGGGTCCGCAACAGTCTGCTCAGACCAAAGGTAAAGAGGTGAATTAATGACGAGGATGCACAAAGGGTCTCTAAAAGTCCTGGAGTTTTGATGCACCATCATTGTGTTATATTTCCTGGGCCTGATTATGTATTAGATTTAGGTGAGAACACTATACTGCCTCAGGTTGTTGTTATTCTGTCTTTTAAAAAAATGTTATATAAGTAAATAGATTATTGTCTTTGCAAAGGATTATCAGAATGAGATTTAAATGTTTCCTGGGTGAAAGAACATCTGCCCCGTTGTTATGCCCAGATCTTAGCAATAGAACATGATGCTCTCATTACTCAGTCAGGTCTGATCACTGGTTCTCCTGGTTCCTCATCAGTCATATTCTAACAGCTACATTGGGATTAGATTCTAACAATATGATGGCCTCAAAAGTAACATGAAATCAAAATCAAAACTGAAAAAGCAATTTTTATTCAGGTTACCACAAAAATAATACACAATATTGATTCGTATATTTAATATCAATGTTATGTCACTCAGCGAACTGATTGAGTAATTAATGATTGAGTGATTTGTAGTTTTAAGCCATTTTAAAAAGTCAGAGAAGTGAAGTCAGAGAAAAGTACTGCAGTGTTTTTTTCAGATGAGCAGTGAGCAGCAACTGGTGGAGAGGGGCTGCACTTTCACCTAAATAACTCTATACTCAGTACAGTGAGAACAATCCTGAAATGAGTTTTGACAAATGGTGTTAGGTTTTCTTAATATGCAACTTTCTAGAACCTCAGTAGTGTTTGGTACCAGTCACCAGCTCATGGTATCAAGCAGGGTATTTTACTACATTTGTTTAGTACTATTTGAAAGCTCAACAAGAAAGTGATGAAAAATGAGCGAAGATCTTATAAAAGTAAAATACACCTAAAGAACAGTGATAATTGCTTAAGTATTGTATTTAATTATCTAAAACGAATATAAAACTAAGGCCTGATAAAAGTGAACGGACAAATGAATTTTTTACCCGTCCTTTACTGTTCTGGGCCTTTTAACACTATAGGTGAGCAGCTCTCTAATGACTCCTACTTGGTTTTTATGACCTTGTAGTGCTTTATATTTTGAGTTGGGGCAGGTTAAATGTTATTGGCCACAGAACGGAGGTCTGACCTATCGCAACTATCTTTTTAGTGGTCCAGGTTGACCAAATGACATCTGATCTGATTTAGTTTATCTTAACACTAGAGATTTCTACCACCTTTTCCAATCTATTAGTATTTTATGATCGCTGATCTCAAATGCAACACTGAGATGCAAAAATTTGATCACTGTGGTTTTAAGGCCATTTGACTTATTTTGAAGTTTAATGTACCGACAGACTAAATGTCAAGTGTAGGGCTGGACAATGAATCAATTAAATCCACTGAACAAATTTATTGTCTGTGACAATAAATTTTGTGGAAAATCTAGGTTTAGCTTGGAGTGACATCAGTTCATCACTTTTTGTTATTAGATGTGTACTCATAACTTACAAAGTAGCTTTCTGTGTACGACCACCAGCTGCAATCATTTAGAGTGTAATATTTTCATTTTTCGTGAAACATGATTATTTAACAAGCATTTTGTTGCCTTTCAAATTAAGGTCAACTCCCTGATGGGATGATTAAAAGCAATGTATGTCATGTGTTCTGTTTAGTATGAATCTAAATGGGGCAAAAATCAGATTTAAAGGAAAAAGTTGGAGACTCTTTTTTTAGCCACCTGCTTAAACTTGTTTTTGATCATAGACATAATTTTAAATAAAAGCAGCAATTAATCAGATATCTTCCTATTTTCTTAGCTGGATCCTCAAACTCTGCAGAATAAAGATTGGCAGAGAACGGTCATCGCCATTAATGGGGTAAGTTTTACTCAAGTTTTCACCTGAAACTTCTTGAATTACAATACTGCAGATGACTTTAAATGTGAGCAATATTGAGAAAACTACGGTAAGAATACATCATTATGATCGGAGAAGATGATCAGAGTCTTAGGGTTACACATTCATATGTGCTAAATGTGCTTCAACACATATGATATAAGCCTGATTGCAGGTTATACATGTGAATTGATGATACCACATGTTCATAATGTGCTTTCTCTGACCTTTTGTAGATTGAGGTGAAGCTGTCAATGAGATTTACTAGCAGGGAGTTCAGCTTGAAGCGAATGCCATCACGGAAGCAGTCGGGTGTCTTTGGAGTAAAAATTCAAGTTGTGACAAAGTAAGTTGCTCATAATTTGTTTGATATCAGGCTTTTTTAATTGATCTTCTATATATCAGTGCCTCTGCATGTACAGGATGAAAGATAGGTTTACTATAGTTTCCAAAGCTGCCTCATAAAGTGTCGTGGTTTTTCACATATTTCTTGTTTTTAGGCGTGAACGCTCCAAAGTTCCATTAATCGTTCGCCAGTGTGTGGAGGAGATTGAGAGACGTGGGATGGACGAAGTGGGGATCTACAGAGTGTCTGGTGTTGCCACTGACATCCAGGCCTTAAAGGCTGCTTTTGACTCAAGTTAGTTTGAATTAGATTTGTTCCTGAAGTGCTCTGTCATTAAAGACATATGAGACGATGAGAGGAAGAGGTCTGAGCATTTTAACCCACCAGGTCACTCTGCAGCTTGTGTTGTGCACTCTGCAGACAATAAGGACGTATCTGTTATGATGAGGGAGATGGACGTCAATGCCATTGCTGGAACACTGAAGCTGTATTTCCGTGAGTTGCCAGAGCCTCTCTTCACCGACGAGTTATATCCCAACTTTGCTGGAGGCATTGGTCAGTCTTCCTAGTTTTATGTTTCCAATATTCTAATCAGCCATTCTTTAAGTGTTTGTTCTGATAGTAGCGAATCTGTCTTTCAGCTCTCTCTGACAGTGTGGCAAAGGAAAGCTGCATGCTCAACCTGCTGCTTTCTCTGCCAGAGCCAAACCTGGTGACTTTTCTCTTCCTACTAGACCACTTAAAAAGGTAAATAGATGCTTTGTGGGATGACATCCTAACCAATGTGCCTTGATGTTTCTGTGTACCTGTATTGAAGAGACCAGGCACCAGTCCTAGATTCTTTAAGCAAATACATAAAATATGTCTTTAGAAAAGTATGCAGGACTCACTTTTCTACAACTCATCAGTTTGTTTTTAAAATTAGAGTAAAATTTCACTACTTTGGTGTCAGCTATCAAAGAACCGTTAAAAGATGTTGTAGTGGGGACTAGAGCTGGGCTTCATTTGCATACGAACAATTTGGTTTTAGATTTCAATTCCCAGTTTGGATCCAGGTTCTTATCAGTTCAGTTTCTTTTTGATGAATGCTCATTGAAGTTTTCATGTGTGAACTGGCTAACCAGAGCTTGTCTTAATGAAATAGTCAGAGTTTCTTTACTGGATTTATTTATTTTTGTATTTTCTTATCTACAAATTATCACAGGGGAATTTGCATCCAGTTTATAAACATGAACTCTATTGTAAATGCAATGTATAATCTTTTTACAAGGTTACACTTTCATATTGAGCTTTGTTTTGGTAAACTTTATTAAAGCACATCGACACATCCAATGTGTTGTGTGCTTTCCTATCGTAGTACCATAGCACCATATTTTATTATTTAGCTTACCTGATCTGACTGTGGTGTGTAGCTAAGCTGAGTGTCAGAGCTGGAGAAAAAAACAGTGTAACAGTCATCATCATAAAGTAGGCATCTCAGACCATTTGTTTCCCCTCCATGTTCACTGCACCTCAATTCCAATAAACTGGGACTGGGAAGTAGTGATGAATTACTTTAGTTCACAGGTGAAAGATGACATTTAGTACTCTGTCATTCAAAAAATAATGAATACAGTTTTTCTTGAAATTATAACTTGGGGAGATCTAGATTAGTTATTATAAAGTAAAAAAAGTAGGTAAGAAATGAGGCAGATATCTGTTAAAACAGTATGTGAAAGGTAGACCTGTTTAAAAAAAAGACTAGTCTCTTTTCGCTTGAAGTGCGCACCTAATGCAGAAATGATAGGGTGTTAAAGAAGAGCTGCTCTCATCACGAGTCAGGAGGGATCCTGTTAGTTGTGCGTCATCATTTGCAGAATTTATTATTGTGGCTCCAAGTGTAGCTCTAAGTTAACTGTTTTTCTTTCAAGTTGTGCGACACTTGTGCGCATACACATTTGCACACGCAATTTGTTTCTTCTAATTTTTCTTTGTTGGTATTCTGTGGATTCTTCTTCCTGTCAGCAGTCTGAGCATCAAACCTGGGAATCGAAAAAGCAAAAATAAGCAAAAGAATTGAAAGGTTTTGGGTGAATTGTGGTCTTAGCTCTGGCTCCAATGCGTTATCGGCGCCAAATCCTAATGAGGACAAACGGAAAGTAAAATGTTCTGTAAAAGAAGATATTTTCTTTAGTAAAACCTAATGCTCATAAAAAGTGTTTCCAGAAGAGTTTGTTTTTCATGTGTGAGTAGAGATATCTTGCCTGGTATGTTATTAAAATATTGCGTGAAGAAAATTGTCCATTCATGGTTTACAAATGTACAAAGGGACATGCTTCAAGATAGCACCTCACAAATGTCCTTATCTTTGTTTGGTCCTAACTTCCTGTTTTAACTGGTGTGACTCTATAGGTAATGTTTTTCAGTAATGTGGGTTTTAAATTCACGTTGAAAGCCAATATAAATTCTGACTGTATTCACTTATGTTCCATATTTTGGATTTTCTGATGATGGCTTGTTTTTTTTACAGGGTAACTGAAAATGAGGGCGTCAACAAAATGTCTTTGCACAACTTGGCCACTGTTTTCGGTCCCACTTTGCTTCGACCTTCTGAAAAAGAGAGCAAAGTCCCATCCAGCTCCCAACCCATCTCCATAAATGACTGCTGGTCTCTTGAGGTTATGGCTCAGGTGCAATCCGAGTCAAAATAGCAAAACAATGTATTGTTATATTTGGAATACTTGCGTGAACATATTGTGTCTCTTTAAAGGTTCAAGTCCTTCTCTACTTCCTCCAGCTGGAGAGCATTCCAGCTCCTGACAGCAAGCGACAAAGCCTCCTCTTCTCCACGGAAGTATGACAGGAACTGGAAGTACCTTCCAGATAATGGATATCACCTGTTTTGTGCAGCCTTGCATTTACTTTTGTTAGCCAACAGGAGGGACCACTACCCTATAGACAAACTGGAAGCAGACTCTATAATCAAACATGCTCTGTTTATCTGCTGTGTCAGTAAAAGACTTCCCTAAAGATCTATAAGTGAAATATATCATTCCGTTTTTATCTAATTTAAGGCTAAGGGAGAAATATTTACAGTTCTTTGTTTTATTCCCACATGCTGTCTTTGTGCATACTATCTCCAAATTTGCACTGGAGTTTTTTTCTAGCTGTTTCCGAATTTATAAGATTCATTTCTTGTTGCTTTCTCCCCACCCTCCCTTCAAAAACGGATTCAATTCACCTGTGCCAATGTTCCCCTGCTGATGACCAATAGAGCTAGAGCTTTTTGTTTCTGCTTTTGTTTACACTGTCTGAACTGTGTAAAGACTAAGACTGTAATCAGCACATGTCAACATGCAGGCATGTTGAGTTAACCAGTGGATGTTTTGTTTAAACCTTTCCTGTTTTTTAGTGCTAAGATGAGCTATAGCGTGAATATCTATCTTTTTACTGGTACAGAGAGTTTGAAGGCAGATCATTCCATGAAATCTATCTAAACTCTGTGCTCAGCCTAATATAGGATGTACACCATGCTTTGTATAGTTTCAATTACATGTCCCTCTTTTTGTCTGAATTCATTTACTTTGTTAGGTTGTGTCTGCAAAATGTATTTAGCTAAACTTCCTATGTTGCTTTCTGTGTTCCTTCTGCCACAGCTGTAGAAATAAGAACACTATCTGAAAAGACAAAATATTTATCAATCGAAATTGAAACGTGACCACCCTAGGACTGGTAGAGGATTGTGTACACTCTGTGCTTGCAGTTATTTTTTTTGTTCTTTACAAATAGTTAAAACGCAGACTGTAACCTTATAAGCTCTATTCAGGTTAAGCAATGATTCTTAGTGATGCTTATAGATTTCCATTGTACATTATGTTTGATTTATGTAAATAAAAACTTCTAAATTTTATTTTTTTCTTTGAATTAATAAATACATAACACTGTGGATAAAATTCATAATAAAATCATATGTGTCAACTTTCTGTACTAAAATTTCTGTCGATTTCCACCATTATATAACAGCAGTTCGTAGCCAGGATCAGCTGGCAGACTTGTACATTTAGGTGCTTCTCCTGAATTTAACAGTGATGACCAAACATTTTAAACCGTGATCCTTCGAGTTAAAAAGAATCACCATCAAGTCAGAGACCATGTTTTTTTTTCGTGTACCACAAAATCATTATTTATCTACTTGGCAATAAATTAAGATGTAATATTTTATTGAAGTAGGAAAAAAAACTAGATCAGAAACATGCTTGAAGCATTTAGCTGGATCAAAGAGGTCTTCTCAGCCCAACAGGATTGCTGAGCACACAGTACAGGTGTTCAGATAAGATGCTGATCTCAAGGTGATCTCTGTACCAATGCAGGCTTATCCATGAAGGAATTCAGTGTTTTCCTAACTAGAACCCATTGGTAGACTACTGTGTGGCCCCTGCTAAAAGGTTGGCATGAACACAGACCAGCCTTCACCTACGGTAGGGCCTGAAAAGGGGCATCCAGCAGTCAAAGCGACCACCATGATCCGACTGCCTGACACCTTAAATTGCTTCTTTGCATCTTCCAACTCTCCAAGCAGCAGAAAGTCTGAACATTTTCCTCATCCACCAGCTGCATCGAGTGATCTCCACCTTAAGGGAGATGAACATCAACAAAGCTCCAGGTGCAGAAATGGTGTCAGGTTGGACCCTAGAATTAAGTGCTGACCAACTTGCTGTTTTTTTTCTGGGCATCTTCATCCTCCCCCTGGTGCTTCTCAGGATCCATGTTCGTTTAAAATTCTCAGTCACTGTGCCTGCACCCGAAAAACAAATCATCTCTGCCAGCGATTACCGCCCTGTTGCTCTGGTCTGAGTCATCTTTAAGTTCTTCAAAAGATTCCTCCCAAAATACATCAAGGAAATCACCTGGCCTTTGGCTGCCTGCAGTTGAAAACATGTTCGACAGAAGCTACTGTTTCATTAGTATTTTACACAGCTCTGACTCATCCTATGTAAGGATGCTTTTTGTGGACCTAAGCTCAGCCTTCAATGCAATCTTCTGGACAGATGCACAGATGTATTAGTGACTTCCTTACCTGCTACCCCGCTGACCCTTAAAACTGGCTTACCATGGTGTTGTGTTCACACTCCTTTCATCTTTACTCTCTTGACATGATTGTTTTGCTATTGACAAAGCAAACATGGCGGTGGCCCTAATACCCAACAATAATGAGACCCACTACAGAGAAGAGACCCACAATCTGACAATGGTGTTCCAAGGATAACCTTATCGTTCCCCTGAATACAAACAAGACCAAGGAGGTCATAATGGATTATGGAGGTCCATGCTTAACATGCTCCTCTCTGCATACATGTAATGGTGAAGCATATGGACATCTACTGGTTACTAAGTTACTGGGTATTCATATCGGTGAAGGTTCTCAGTCATCCAGGTCATGGTCAAGCTAGTAAAGTTCAGTTTAGGAAACTGGACATGTAGTTTTCTAAAGACGTTTCGCCTCTCATCCAAGAGACTTCATCAGTTCTGAACACTGATGAAGTCTCTTTGATGAGAGGCAAAATGTCTTCTAGAAAACTACATGTCCAGTTTCCTAAACTGAACTTTACTAGCTTTACTGGGTATTCACATTTCCACTGACCTTTACTGAACTGAGAACAACCTCCCACCTGGTGCCGAAGGCCCAACAATGGCTCATCTTTCTCAGGAAACTGAATTGCAGTGAACTCTCTAATCAGTTACTCATATGCTTCTACAGGGCCACAACTAAAAGCAAGCTGTGCCTTAGCATGACCATATTGTATGGTAGCTGCACACAGTACAGGAGAGGATGGACTCAGTCTGGGTTTTGAGTACAGCACAGGAGATTATAAGATGCAACCTACCAGATTTAAACTAAGTTTATGCTGCTCAAGTGCCAGATGTGTTGCCCCACCCAGGCAATGCACTGTTTGTCCCACTTCAATCAAGAAAATATAAAGGAACAGTAAATTTGAAACAGATAGACTTAGAAACAGTTTATTTTCCAAAGCTGTGAAGGCAATCGCCCCCCTGTAGTCAGAAGCTTACCCAAACACATTAAAATCAGATCACATACACATGTAAACACTGCAGCTAACAATAAAATCAACCACCACATATTTTAAGGACCTTTTGCCCTGACATTCCATATCATGAAGGTCATAGAGAGACTTCTGATGGTTAACTCCGGTCTCAGCCAGGCAGAGACTACATTCCCTCAAAAAAGTGTAACATTTCTCATAACGTTTGATCACCATCGTACAGAGCTGCAGTAGAGTGTGTTAACATAGCATCAGCATCAGTGTCGGATCTAGAACATTTTATGTGGTTGGGGGCGAAGGATGCACAGAATGTCTACAGAGGGTGGAAAAGCAGGAAAATACAAAATACATAAAAAATCTCTTATATGTAAAAGAAATCAATAATACATTATAATTTTCTGTTCTAAGAAACAGAGACAACTTTTATGCGTTGGCTAACCACGAAAAACAAATGTTTCACAAAATAAGTTAAGTATACTGTGGAACACGAATTCAGAAGAAAGAACTGATATTACCAAATAGGACTCATTTCAGCCATCACTTTCAGGAGAACTTAAAGCAATGATTACTGTGCCAAATGTCTCACAAAGAGAACCAAATCTAATATCTCTGCTTTGGAATTTAGACTGAGAATAACTATGTTCTCAAAACCTGTTCTCCTTCATCAGTTTCCTCTGCATGTTCTTTTTATCTATCTGACTCTGAAATCTTCCCATCTTCACCACTTATTCTATTGTAAATCTTCACTCATTTCTTCAGCTGTTGGACTTCCCACTCTTGTTCATAAGAATGACAGCAGCAGGAATCAGTCCGACTCCCTTCAAGTTCAAATGTCGGCATCAAATTCACTACACTACAACATTATACATGTTCTTTAGAATATGTAGTTCATAAAATGCATCTGTCTGTTGAGCCAAAGATGTGAAAATGCGGGTTTTGTCCATAAAAATTGTCAAATCCATTCCGCCATTATAAAAAAGCTTAGAAAAAAAGAGTTAATTTGCTCCAGACTCACATTTAATGTTGGTTATTAGATTTGATGATAGACTTTGAAGACAGGAGACATATAGGAAACCAGACATATTGTTCCTTAAACAAACATGATTCTTAGAAGTGCATGGGAAAAACTGTAGCCTACACACCCACGACACCCCAGCACCTCCTCCTCCTGCTAACCAGCTTGATGACAAATCTATGGAAATTGCTACATTCCTCAATTAGCATTTGTTGCAACTCAGCCAGTGGGGTTGTGTTGGTCATCCTGACATGAAGCCTGTTCCCAAGCTGCTCACACCAGTGGTCTGTGGGACAGAACTGAAGACACAGGGTATCTTTGTAAACACATTTCAGTGGACATCAGTTGAAATGTGTGATAATTCCCATCGTGGGTTTCCCCACTATTGTTATTTTTTTTTTGTCATTGATGATATTAAACCTTGCTTTTTGAGAGGGAGGTGCTCAAACTATCACAATGCCTCCACCAAATGCTGTTGGAGCATTAAATATACATTTTTTACTGAATGGAGCAACCCATATACTGAACTCTGAGGGATTTCCCTTACAAATATTGTTATTTTTATTTAGGAAAATACGCTGCTATGTTGGATATATTACTGAAGTATTGTTGTCACATAGAAACAAAATGTATCAAAAGAACAAATGTCATTTTTTTTCCTACCGTAGTTTTTTGTATTAAGTTCACCATAAAGGAAATATAGTTTTACGTTTATCTCCATTTATTTGTCGTGTCACTCAGTTCTAGACTTGTTACATTTTGATGATCCTGAACTTAGTCAGGCTTTATGATAATGGTGTTTGCGCCCCTCCTGTGTAGTCTGATGCTGAGCCGATGAAACCAGGGACCCGGAGAGGAGGGGGTCAGAGGATCCTCCTGAAAGAAAAAATAGCACCGATGCTGCCTTCTTCAGTTGCTGGATCTACGGACTGTCAGTGGCTGCAAATGGATCGTCTTTAGCCCTTAATCACAGTTTGAAGTTGGAAGAAAAAGAAGAACCAAAGGTACGGTCTTTAATTTTATCAGTTTGCTGAGAAAAAGCCTGTATTTTAGCCCTGGCTATGCTAGCACTGTTAGCTTAATATTAGCATTAATCACCAAAAGTTCTCTAAATCACTTAAAAAAGAACAACGTCCCTGTGTAAAATGCAAAAAAAAACTTTATTTCAACACCCCTATTTTAATGTCTGCAGCTTTCACAAAACAATGAATATCGATTTATCTATTAGTTTAGACAGCTTAGTTCAGCTGTCAAGATAACTATTCTTTTTTGTATTTAATGCTGAAGAATTTCAGAATAAGTGTTTGATTTTGTCACGTAGCTTCACCGTGGCTTTCTTGTGGAGTTTTAGGTTTCTAGATCTATTCTGGGACTAACTACGCCTTTAAAGTAGGCTGATTGAACCCATTGTTGATTTTTGCTGTAAAATTAGCTTAAACCTCAACATTAAACTGTGGTTTAGCTCAGACTGCTTACGTGCTATGTGACATATAATTGTCATGTAGGCTATTATTGCAGTTGTATATTATATTTGGACGTTATACTTTAACGTTATACTTTATCGAAGACGTATATTCCAAGCTTGCTTACGTGTTTCGCTTCATGCTTTTGTTTTGAAAGCTGCTAGAAAACAAACAGGAAGTTGGTAAGCTCCTGCCTCGCGGGAGAGCTACACTCCGGATGGTTATATTCTTTATCGTGGGTTCCCCCGTCGTTTGCTATACTAGGGGTTTTCTTTACACATATTGTTTGCATTGGTAAAGTTTAGTGAGATATTCGTTTTGCTTCGGCGCTTAAGGTGGATCAGACCTAACGCGGTGTCCGCGGGATTTCCGCGAACACCGCAGGGATGAACAGTAGCGTTTACACCGCAGACCGCATCTTCAAATGGGTCAAGTTTTAGCTGAAGTCCCCCCCACGACGTGAAAAAACTCAGCAAATAGACTGATTGGTTTGTGTTTTGTTAGTGCAGGCTTGTACAGTTAAAACGATCATTAAAAAAAGGTAAAAAAAAAACCATGCGTGCTACTTTTGTTTCAGAGATATGTTATAGATATATTATACAGATTTGTTATGTTTTAGTTCATCCAAAGGTCACAAACCCCTCCTCCATTAAGCTCATGGTTGAACCAAAGTAGTTTTATCAATGCTGATTCAGTGCAGATGTGTGCAGTTAAAACTGTCGTTTGAGCTGCTTTAGTTTTTGGGATGGCCTTTTTAATTTCGACCGATGACGTCACCATCCGACCGGACGTTGCTGCTGCGCCCCTTTCTAAATACAAAGTTATTGCATGACATAACATGACATTCCTGTGCTGATATTTAATGTAGCAGTGGGGATGTTAACCTTACTTACTCGGCGGGACTCATTGTTTCACAATATTTTGTTGTTCATCAACCTCCCTGCCATTACCCCTGATAACACCAAAGCATTTTCTGTGAAGATCTCTCAGTCTGCACTTCACAATGAAAGCACAGGTGACATGAAACATTGCAGACTGCTGCTAAATTTTTCTCTATGACCAACTTTTGAAAAGTCACCTAAAACCCCATGACGGAGCATTACTTATTTCATCCTTCGTCAAAATAATTCTCTCTATTTCATTCTTACTGAAAAAAGCTTAGTCTCTGCTGTTTGTCTTTAATCTATGTTACAACAACAACTAGTACCTGATTGGTTCCCATGATTTGATTTCACTGAAAATGTCAGATTTTCAACTTCAGCTGTCACCCCTATGCTCTCTCCATGTGGTTTGGGACACTTACGTTCTACCGAGTTGGTCAAATGATTATAACCGACAATTTGCTCAATTACCCTTAGCCTCTGTGGCTGGACGTTTTGTGGCCGCTGATAAAATCCAAGTAGTCTTAACCATCAGTAAATGTCAAAACCATGATTTACAATTAAGTAGAGTTAAAAATCATTAACTTGTCTCTCTCATTCCAAGTTGTTAACTCAGAGGAAGTTAATTCAGCTCTTAGAGACAATCGGTCAATGCTGTGAAATAATCGGACAACCATCAGTAAACATAAAAGTGTTCAAATGAGTCCTTGAGGTAGTGTCTTTGATAATATTCAGTTCATAAGTTCAGCTGTTGTGGTGCACTGAGGAGATGTCCATGAGATTAACAGCATGGATGGTATAGTGTGCAACTTTGGTAACATTTAAATAAATTAAGCTTCGCACCGTTACCAATAAGCACAATGAATTTGATGTGACAGCATAAAAATGTGTATGAAAATGAGTGGTGGTTTATGGACACGATGCTTCTGTTCTCAAGGCAACTGATAACTTGCCGGATAACACAGCTGATCAACAGCTAACAGCTAACTAACAGGCCACAAACAGACTGCTACAGTTATCTTAATTCTTGTATGTTAGCAGCTAGGCTGGTAACCACAGGCCAGGAACCACAGGATTTCAAACTGTACAAAAAAAACGGGTCATAAAGATTCTTTTGCAGTCATAAACTGATTGTCTTCCACAAGATGGCTGACCAGCAGATGCTTTTGAGTGGCAATGTAACCAACTTCAACTCTAAGGATTGCAAGTGACTCGTGGGGAAGCAAGGTGAAATGGAGATCTAATCAAAGAGCAACACACAGAGAAAAAAACTCTACTGTGGAAACGGCAGCTGTAACATGAACACACACTATTTGAATGTTTTTCATTTTACAGCTGCCAAAATAGTGCATGGGGATTCTTTTAATTAACAAATCAGCATCTAACTACTAAGTCTTCTAGCCCAAGCAAGATACCTCTTTTAGATTCTTAACTTGTTGCTGTCCCACAGTGGGAAAACATGGACCCTGGTCTGGTTCTATTGTGGGCAGCGGTATTGGCGATGGCTTCAGTCTAGCGAAGCAGCAAATGCCAAGCATTGTGGAATAATTCACAAGAGCTGTAAATGCTGTGATTTCACTGTAATAGAAATGAAATAAAAATAATAATAACAATAAAAATCATTTGATCAGAAAACTCATGAAAACTACTGGTAGAGGCAAAAGGTGCAACACCTGATAGACATGCTTAATATGAGTTCCCCGTCAACCAACACGACACAACATGCTGTGAAATCTGCTTTTAATACACGCACGCAGCTGTAGTGCACATCTCCAGACCATGTCTGTCATTCCTTCACCGCACTCTCCATCTCTCTCATACAGAGCATGATAAAAATGTAATTTACAGTGGGGAGAACAAGTATTTGATACACTGTTGATTTTTCAGGTTTTC
>JAUZNJ010072618.1:0-25428 GCA_034780135.1 Jordanella pulchra | reverse complement strand
TTTTTTTTTAATTGTTCAGCCCTTGTCTGTATGTAGTGAATTTGTTCTGTGTTACAGACAAAGACCATAAATGGAAAATAAAAAAAAAAATGCTACCAAGATATGAAACTTAAAAAAACGTCTTGCTTAAAGACTGTTCTACAAATAATTTAGCTGTTTTTTTTTTCCATATTTTATTTTGTGAAATTTACAGAAAAAATGTAATTTTTATATTTAATTTTTAAATCTTTTTCAAATCTAGTTTTGCAAACTGCATTTTTTTCATTTTTACAGATCATATTGCTTCACCTTGGGGGCTGTTTTTTTACTGGAGTGAGAAATGAAGACGTATTTCTATAGTTTTGAGTGCAGCAACATTTGTAATGGGCCTGAGGTGAAGAGGATGTGATCAGTAAAACACAGTTATAAAAGAACACTATTTATAAACCCCTATCTGAGAGTAAAAATAAAAAAAGAGTTGAAACAAGTCAATTTGAAAGCAAAAATAAAAAATACACTTTTATTTTAACTAAAAATATCAAACTTTTTCTGGATGGCACTTTTTAAATTTCCATTTACAAAACGTGCTCTTTGCTTGCAACAATAATGGAACAAAATTGCCTCCATAAGTGTAGACTTAAATCCTGTATAAAACCTCTGGTGAGCAGATGAGGAGAACGCAGGACTCTGGATGATCTTAAGATACTTTTGATAAGTAATAGGAAAAGTAATAAGTGATAATCGTTTTGCTACTGATTTTTTTTCCCCACAATTTTTTCCTAATTTGAATATTTGTAAAAGGGCCTAACCTTTCTGAACTTTTAACTATATTGCAATGCAAATTAATGCAAAAGTGGGTATTTCACTTGATTTATGCATGTCTGAGTAGCTGAGCAGCACAGTATTACATGCGCAGAGCACAGGCTCCCAGTCTGTGCTGTGTGTAATCGCTCATGGAGCCAGTGTGCTGCAGCTCTTTCTGTTATAGACTGCAGCATATATTGCAATAGCAGAAACGTCTTTAAATTTCATATCACTGTTATCGAGTGAAATTGGATCATAGTAATTATATATATTGAAGCTTTGTCAAGCCCTAAATACGTTTACACCCCTACTTCAATCTAAAATCCAGTTCCTGATGCTGCATGGTTTCTATTTATTATATAAAATTGAGGTCAGAACGTTTCGACGGAACACTTCTGTCCTGTTTGTGACCCTTTTTTCGAGGATATCCAGCCTAATCAGGTTCAGCCAGAGTCACTAGCCTTGTTAGTTGCAACTAAATCTTTGTTAGATTTGCTAAAGTAGAAGCTTTTGAACCTTAGTATGTTTAGATGCTGTAACAAACCTATTTTAAAGTGTCTGACATGCTTTTCTATAGAAGAAAAACATATCAATATTGCAAACTTGGGGAATTTTTGTGAAAGTCGATTTTTGATTAAATAAATAACACAAGACAATTTTAACCCAAAAGGTGTTTATTTCTTTGTTCTAGTTTGACTATAAAAAGTTGAGCAGAAGTGATGCAGAGAGGGGAGCCTGGGCTCATTCATTGTACCGTCATTCATAAACAGTCAAGGTACATGGAGTAAAACAGTGCATTGCTGCTCGGTTGCAGGAATACTGTGACATTGAACATCACTTTGCACTACTTTGCTGAAGAGAATTTGCTCTGCCTGGAACAGAGCTGCAAAACCAAACAGGAACAGCTAGACCGGTTCTACTGAGTGCAGCCTGTTGTGATCTGAGGATATTTCCACAAACAGTCTTGGAACAAGATACGTCTGAATTAGCTGTAGAAGTAATTTGAGGGGTGCTGATATTTTACACATGAGGGAGGGAGAAGGGAGATGCTATTCCATACTTTTAATGGATCTCGTGTGAAAATTTTGTCACCAGACGGATCAGGCTCAGTACAGTTTGTCACAATCAGCTCCAGAGGCCAATCATATTCATTTCATCCCCAGAAAACAAAAGAAACTCCACCAGAAACCAGCTCTGCTCATAGTCTTAATTCAACAGATGTCATAACTTTGTTAACTGATTCACGCGTTTATAGTTTATGAACATACAGTATAATGTAGCATTATTTGCCTAATGATAAAGATGTCAGTCAGTTTATCTCAGCTTAATTATGTCGACTTGTTGGTGAATGCCCTATCTGGAAAAGCTTTTTTAGCATGATTTTAACCATATATCTCAACAATTGCTCAAATCTGTGGTGGGACATTTAAACAGTATTTTACCAACCTCTTACATAGATATATATGGATTTGTAACGAGAAAAGGATGTCAGCACGTTCAAATGTTCTCTAAAAGAACATGAAAGTAAATGTTTCACATTATACTATTAAACCTTCATCCACGTTTCTGTTTTTGTAGATTAACTTTTTTCCCTAAACAGTTTGTGGTTCTTTGATCAAAATGGTGTTTGTTGCCGCCATCATTCAGGTTGTCTTCACCCGAAGCAAAGATCAAGAAACACCCGCACAGAATTGCACTGCCATTTTCCTCATTGTTTGCCCTGCAGAATGGATCCAGCTGATGAAATATGATTTTGCTCCCTTCACTCCATTTACTTAAGTGAAGTGCGTGGCTTGGTGGACATGCCTTGGAGGAATTCTAATCGTCCTGACTTAATTATATCATCTTGAACTCTAAAGAAAAAGCTCAGACTTTATTAAAAATGTATTTGATTTTGCATAAGGAACGTAGTTTGTGTAATGGTTCATATAATCTCTTTTGTCACTTAGACTCTAATGCGGCTGCCCCTTTTTCTTGGTGCTGTTTCTCTAAAAGCTCAGCTACCAGTCAGCTGGTGGGAAACAATTTCTCCTTAGTCATCTCATTTAATGATTGGCTGTGTCTTGTCTCTGCCTTCTCTCCACTACATTGTCCTCAAATGTAGATTTGAGTGAATGAGAGTTTAATATTGATAGCATTGTTTTCATTAGTTTCTTTCTTGCTTTAATTTGAGTTGAGAGGAAACTTGATAGTTATAGCATTTTCGTTATAAGCTGATGGCCTTTTTTTTTAAATCCTCTCATTGTTTTTGTTTCTGCTTTGTACTTGTGATAACACATTTACATTTGTTATTCAATATTAACTGAAAGGTAAGACAAAGAGTACTTCTTTACTCTATAGCTGTAAATATACCTAAAAGATTTAGATTTGTTTCAAAACAAGGTGTTGCTAAAAGGGTAGACATTTACTTTTCCAGCTAAGATTTAGCAAAGGATTTAAATCTAAATGGTTTAATTTAGCCACTCCTTGAAGTTGCTAAGATTTGGTGGACATTATATTACTGTTCATAATATGATGATACTCAGCTTTCCATTGTTTATCTCTCTGTTTTTTAGGGATAATTTGATTGACAAGCGTATTGAAAGTGCTGTCTCTCAAATGCAGTCTGTGATCGAGCTGGGAAGAGTGATTAGAGACAGGAAGACCCTTCCTGTCAAGGTATATCCCCATTTACTTGTGTTTTATATACCACTTAGGGAGTCGCAGTCAGACTCCTGTCAGCCTTTGGTTAGATGTAAAAGAACAGCCTCAGTCCATTGTTAACTGACTGATCTGTTCTTGGTCATCTTTTAGTGATTTTTTAAAATTATTTTTCAGATGAATCCTTCATTCTGGTGTGTGAGATGTACTTTGGAATGAAGCTAGTTTGAGAAAAATATTGATAAATCTACATAAAACAGTAAAACTCCAAAAAAAGTAATACAATGTTTTCCAAACAAAAATAAGTTTGTTGTGCTGTGGTGTGTTTTCCCCTCAACTTAAATACTTCCCATAATTGTGGCTTTTACAAATCCAAATTCGTTTTATAGAAGGTAATAAACCGTCGTGTGACATACTAAAAGTTGGTACTAATTTGAACCCAATGTCTTCTTCGGTCTGCTTTGTCTTTGTGTGTTTCAGTACCCATTGAAGGAGGTGGTTGTTATCCACCAGGACCCAGAGGCTCTAAAAGACATCCAGTCTTTGCAGAAATACATCCTTGAAGTGAGTAAACATTGTGTACTTTGTGTACCGTGTTGATTCACACATCTTTGATCAGCACAGTTTAAGGAAAACATCCCTGGAGCCATGTTCATTTTCCAGAAGCAGTTCAGTACAATGGATGTGTGGCTGTGCTGAGCATCAGAGGAAGTAGAACTTTACGTGCTGCTTCTAAACTCAGCCATTATTGAAGTTTGTTCTGTCTGATCCATTCACAAGAAAAGCTGAAGGAGGTGTTTGATAATAGTTAATTATTGAAATGCATCTAGTATTCTCCCCTATAACAACATTAGAGGCTATGTAGCTAATAATGTATCCACTGTGTTAATCAGCATTAGTAGTGGTTTTCACACGTTAGTTGTAGACTCTTTATGTGTAGACTCTCAAGCTTTTCAAACCTTTTAGGGGTTCCTTTACCTCCAGACACCTGACTTCAATAAACGGTCCTCTGCAACACTGGATGGCTAATGAGGTCATTTGATGCAGCTGTAGTGCAGCAAAGACACATCTGAAATATGCAGAGCAGTGTGTCCTCTAAACTAGAGAATCAATATGAATAACTTGGATCGTTAAGGACACCTGTGCCACGGTGAAACGGCGTCAGTGGACGCAATGATAAGTGCTGTCTGATTAGTGCTAGCAGTAGGATAGGAGGTTGGAAGAGGAGGAAAGTATGCTTCCCAGCACCAATTCTTTTACCCACCAGGAGCTATACGGTTACCCACAATCCTTTGTGTGACAGACGTTCACTGTACTCTGTGACACATGCTAATTTACACACCTTCAAATGTTTGGGATTTTATAATGAAGAGCTGCAGGCATTTGTTACATTTGTGTAACCTTTGTTTTTTGCTTTAGACTAAACTAACTCTGAAAATTAATATTCTTCGGTTTGATCAATGGTTTTTAAAACTTTACGGCTTCCTCACCCATAAAACGGTGATAAAGACCCCTAGTATTTCAGGAAAAAAAATGTTGATAATAAGCTAACTGACAAAGACGTAAATGCAACAGTGGCATTAGTCACTACTTTGTTTTTTTCTATTTGTTTGATAGCCTTTCTAACTTGTTTGCTCCCATATTCTACATACAAATCAAATTGCTAAAAAATAGCCAAGATTATTTATGAATTTAGGTCTATGTCAATAACAGTTTTTGAAAGAAAAAAGCTTTTTGCTTTTGGAACATTTGACATAGAAGCCATATTACATGTTTTTGTTTTTTGTGTCAAAGAGCAATAAGCAATAAACAAGTTTCCCGGTGGCATTAAATTGATTGCAGGGAAACATTAATATGAGAAAGGACAAATTAACGAAATGCAGATGTGGAGACTTTTTTTATAGGCTCTACTGGCCTTTTTTTGCATTATAATTGAAAGTATGCAGACAGGAAAGGGGTGCAGAGTGAGGGGACGACATGCGGCAGAGGTCTACTGGCGGGGATTCGAACCAGCGGCGTCGAGGACCAAGGCCTCCATACATTTCTCAGCTAGAAGTCTTGCTTTCTCTCACCCTTTCACAGCCTGGATTAATTATAAGCACGTCTCAACAAAGTTGATATGCATGGAACAGTTGCTTTTTAACGTCCTTTTATTTTACTGTGCTTCATCTGACTTAATTTTAAACATTTTGGTATATAAACATGGTTAAATATTTCATTTTCACTCAGTAACTGTATCTACACTATGGGGTGAAATCCACTATAGACTGATTAGTTTACTCTTATAATAGGACTTGATTTCAGCCTCGTCTATTGAGGCTGATAAGCAGAAAATCAGCCATTTTTTTTAACCATCAAATGTCCACAATTTAATAGATTTTTAACATTTGATACAAGAAAACTAGACACATTTCTAAATATCTAGAAAACATTTTCATATATTTCTAAAGTTTGGTGCAAAAACAAGCACTGCTGTAGAAATCAGTATTTCTAGTACTTTCTGGCATTATTAAATTTTCTCCAAAAATGAATCTGATGCAGCATAACGAAGGAAGAGGTTCAGTACAAAATAGTACTTGCTGTTCTTGCATCCGAGTTTTAGCTTGGCTCAGCTTTCCTTCCCTGACATGCCTGTTGGTGTCTCCACTGATGGCTCAAGTCTCCAGTGAGCTGGAGATGCTCTTTCAAATATCGGATGAGTCACCATTTGTGCTGACAGAAGCCTCGGCTCATTGCAATGCACCAGTATACTGTAAACTGCCACCTTCCAAGTCACCACTCACATAAATTCATATTTATCCCCTAAATAAAAAATTAAACTATTTTTGTGAAATGAGTGAATTGACTGAATCCTGTTCAATTTTTTAAACCCACAGTGCTTTTAATTTTTCCCTCAGCCCACTGCAGTACTCTCTGTCTGTGCTCACTGTCAGAAAGTGAACAGTGCCAGAGCTTCAGACTCAACCCGAACAGCGTGATTGACTGAAAGGAGGAGGGGAAAGAAGAGCTGTCAGTTTGGTTATATTTAGTATCTCTGTTGTTCTACTGGATACTATTGGATCACAGATTTCTTTTCCTTTTGGCTAAAAAGTGAGATATTGACTGAAGAGGAAAACTGGCTCATTTGAATTTACTGGCTGATTTACTGTGAGGAAATGACCCTTCTTGATCAACTTAGTTCAAGTTTTAGAATTGAGCCCAGGGTATATTAGGCTGATTAAATGTTCATTTACTTTTCTCTTGTCTCATTTTCTGTTGAATTCAGTTGCTTTAACTTTATATAATAGTTGTCTCACACTGTCTATATTTCTTTTTGTCTCTGTGGGCTTCTGGGACACAGCTACTGTACATTTTGTGTAGACTTAGCCCTTGGCCATTTTTCTTTTATTCCCATAGGAGCTCAATGTGCGACAGTTGACACTTTCAACAGACAAGGACAAGTACGGGATCCGCCTGCGAGCTGAGCCTGACCACATGGTGCTGGGCAAGAGATTAAAAGGGGCCTTCAAAGCTGTGACTGCTTCTATTAAGGAGCTCACCAGCAAACAGCTAGAGACCTTCAAGAAAACAGGTAAAACTGGGCAGAGACGCCACTGAATCTTGAACATCATAAAAACTTCAGCGTTTTATATCCTCCTTATGTTTGTAATCCCATTGCACATCTCTTATCCTAGAAGTACAAGTTTGATGTTTTAAGCTGTAGTTTCCTCACCTTTTCACGGTTGAGTTATATATAGAAATGCTTGTTTACATCCAATTAAATTGGCATGTATGTGACACTAACAGGTCCTGATCATTAACCGATTCTTAAGCTATATGTCATTTTTCTGCCATCTTATTCTTTTTTGATTTTTTCCAATCGCATCTTTATAAATTTAGGGTGCTGCTTTTAAGTCTGGTCGGTATACTCAAATATCTCCGGAAAGCTTTAGGATATTATTGAATAAGTAATGATTAGTGCATAAAGGAAAAAGTCATTCTAGGGATACACAACTGTGGGCTAATATGTTAATATTTCTTTAGTACTAATGTGCAGTATTTATATTTCCCTACCTTTGCAATTCTGTTAAAAAGGACCAAACCACTGACATTACTTCCCTGCTTCACTTAAACACAAGTTCGTCTTTTTTTATCCTTTGCAAAGTATATTCTGTTGCGATTTTTATTCCAGAATATGTTTAAAAAATGAAATTTGAAAGCAACAATACTTGTGGTTATTTTATAATTTATTCAAAGGTGTTTATTGTTGGTTCATCTACATCCCTTAGATTTGAGATATTTCCTGTTAAAGATTCCAATAGTATGTACTTTTATGTATTCGTAGTATTAGTATTATCGCCTTTGGCCACAGATTAATGTTTCAATTTATTCTCTGAACTCATTTAAAAGTGTAAGCTGGTGGTATACAAGCTTGAGTGTATCAAAAATAGCTAGCTTTATTGATGGTGATTAGTTATGTTCAAGGTTGTTAGAAAATGATCAAAGTTGTTGTGTATTTCCATCTTATAGAGTGTAAAAAATAAAACCAATGCGATTATCACTTTTTAAGCGAATGTGAGCAAACAGAAATCTAGTAGCAGTTTTAAAGTGTTTTGATGATTTTTGATTTTGGTGTGAGTGACAGTAATGATACCAAAGAGACATAGATTGCTGTCATTAGATTTAAAGGTATCTGAAATACTTGAAGTAATTTTTGGGTGGAAAAAAAATCTAATTCATCCATGGGATCGCTTCCCTGGGAGATGCACCCTGAAAAAAACCTCTAAAGGGAAGCATCCGCGTGGAGACTAAACAGTCGCTTGTAACTACAATGTCAGACTGAATATTTGTATCTGTGTTTAAATATTTATTTTTTATGAACATAAACTCAGCCAAACTCATGAAACAAAACAACAATGTCTGAAGACCCAGTAGAGTTTATCATCTCTACTAAATGACCCATTGTATATATTTTTTTCACTGTTACAAGGTTAAGTTAAACATTTAAATAGAAAGGGATCTCACTCGCAGAAACTTCCCCCTTTTGACATTAATTAATAAACAAGTTAATTTAGGAGTCTTGTTTATGATTTTAAAACGGTAAAGCCTGTTGACCGTTCCATATAATGCAAAGCAGTTGGTGTTAATCCTACAAAAAGGGTTTATTACCCATAGGGGGGAAACCTTATGCCCATTGTGTGATTTCAAGTGACAGCATTCCTGGTTTACATTCATCGAGCTCCAAAGATTATGTTTCCTGTTATTTTAGACCCAAAAACAGATGGGAAGATGGCACTCTGTCAAAATTTCTCTTAAATCAGTTGCTTAACAAATAATGTGTATTTTAAGAGCAACGCAGTCAGTGTAAACAGTAAGCAAACCCTCGCAATACAAGTCTGTAATACATATACACACTAAAACACACACACACACACACACAGCCAGTTTATCCCTAGAATGCAATCAGAACCAGAGTTGGGATCAAAGCAGGTCAAGGTATCTTGTCTCTCCAATTATAGAAAGACGAGGAGAGCCCCCAGAGTCTCTGGAGAAGGAAACAGCAGAGGTCAGCTGGGCTGTGGGAACTTCAGATTTCCAATCACTCGAATGTTTGAAGTCAGGCCAGTTGGAAAGAAAAAGGACATGAATTTCTGGCAGGAAGAGATAGATCTTATACAGCATGGCAGAAAATGGTAGCAAGAGAAAACTGAAAGATGAAATAGGTGCAGTGTCACCAAGTCAACCCAGAAGAAAGGTTTTAAGCTTTAAAGCTTCATTGGTCATGTAGAAAAATAGCCCTAAAGTAAAAAAGTTCCATTATATTGTTATAAATACCTAAAGGAAATAAAAAAATCGTTGGAGGCATCTTGGATTTAAACTTTTTAAACAAAAGTAAATCTAAGTTCCATGCCTCTAAAACTGTTCCCATCTAGATTAGGAGGATAGCCGTTTCGCAAGGATAACCATTACTTGGTAGCTATTCTTTCCTTTCCTGTGACTTTGATCCCATTATATCTGATAAGATAGAAGAAAAGAGGTCAAGGCAGAAGATTGGAAAAGGCAAAGAAGCAGCAAGCGACACAGGAAACCAAATTGTGGAAATCTTAGATTAGAGAGAAAGAGGGAGACTGTTTCATCGAGAAGTCCAGGGGGTACTGGGTAAAAGGACACTGAAAAATATGGTCACGGCTTTAAAGGAGAACACAGACATGGCTAATTGATGCCATGGGCAGAACAGATGTTACAGGTAGACGGTTTTCTGCATTTTTTTAAAGCTCAGACCAAAAATAAATTTAAAAAAAGATCATTGCTGAGAATCTTGCTTTAAAAACATCTTAATTTCTTTAGTTCCAACACAGAAATACTGTAAATATTTAATTTTATGAAAAAGAAAACAAAAAAAAAACCTTTTAGATTGTAGTCCTCCAGTGTAAAAAAACACCCCCTCCAGTCAACGTTTTTAAAGTTTGTTTTTCTTGTTTTCAGGCATGTATGTCTAAACTGCCCCGTGTGTCTGATAGAGATATAAGAGAACATCTCTTTCTCATCTAATTTAGATTTTTATAAATCAGGGCACATGGCTTTTTAATTTTTTTGTAGCCTGCTATAATGTCAAAGGGATTTAATGGAGGTGATTTCCAGATTTTACAAGTCAGACAGTTGACCAGCTTTGGAGAGGCTTGGAGTGGAAGTGAAGTATCAAAAAAAGCAGTTTATCTCAGTTCATTTGTTAGAAAGACAGTTTTATTTTCACATAGGGCCACTTTATTTTTTAATAATCTGTTCTCAGTAGATTTGGAAGTTAAAATTGCTTGCTATATTTACTCAGGGGGGTTCCTTCTAATTACAGTTAGTTTAATCATTTTAAATGTCTTGCAAAAAGCTGAAAAAATCTCTAAAGGGGAGATTCATTTTACAGATCTTTACATGCATGTTGCATTCCTTGCACTGCAACAAAAGCTGCTAAAATCTTGTTTTTTTTAACATACATGATTTAGGATTGTTTCATGTTGACTTATATTCAATGTTAATTTAGTCATGTTGAATTCTAAGGATCTATTGTGGTGGACGGCCACGAGCTGCATGAGGAGGACCTGAGGTTGATGTACACCTTTGATCAGATGTCTGGCTCTGCTGCACAGTATGAAGCACACTCTGACGCTCAGGTAGGTTTCTGATTGAAATGCTCACTTTATTTATCTATCTTTTTCTAACCACTATCTGTAGATGGAAAAGAAAGCTCATTAAAAAAGCATATGATTATTAAAAAAATCTCTTCTGTTTCATGTAGACTTTTAAGCAGTGTCATTTATATACTCTTTTATTGGTTGTATTCCATTGCAGTGTTACTTGAATGTAACTCATCTGCTAAGTACGACGTATGAAATCATTTCATAGCTGACTGGAGACTAGCAGTGTGTCTTTTTCCACAGGGCCTTTCTAATCAGTGTTCCTCCAGCCGTATACACACCACACGGCTTCACCTTAATACTACAGTACTGAATTGGATTTTTTTATTTTTTGCAATTTTTCCCCTTTATTCACTCATCACATACCATCGTTCTCCCATCTGTCCATCTCCCTGTTGTTCTGCTTTCTGTATCTGTGAAGAAGTCTTGTTCTTGTCATTCTGCTGTAGCACACACTTAATTCATAAAATGAGCAGTTTCTTTTTTCGTTTAAAAAAAGAAAACCTTATCCCTTCATCCATCTTTAAATCATCTGGAGAAATTCTAGATTGCAGCTTGAAAATAATTCAGTTGACGCCTTCTAGATGCCTAGACATCTAGAAGCATTTATTATTCAGAAAATGTTTTCATGTAGATGTCTCCATATACCTGTTTTATGAGCAGTACAATGTTTCTTCACACAGATCAGAATCGGATATTTTAATACGTTTCAATATAAAGCCATTGTCAAAGATGATGCAAAATGAAATTTTCTAAATATTAGTGAATCAGGTCGGTCTATAAATGACTAGATCATTACTCAGCTTTTTGAGAAGGAACGCTGTGGTAAGATCTGAAAAATGTCATCTAAAGATTTTAGAAATCAGATGTTTGCAGCTTATAAGTCTGCTAAAGTTTCAAAGGAGATTTGAAATCTTTTTCACTCTGAAGAAAATATTCTTCAAGTGTTGGGCACATATCTAGTTTTGGTTGTTCAGACTCAGCCCAAAAACAGAACACTGGATGCTAAAACAATGCCTGCTACAGGTTCTTATAGGAACGGCAGCAGCAGCCATTGGCTTCTGTCTAATGAGAAAATGCAAGCTGGACAATCTGCAATAGTTTAACTTTAATTAGAGTGGGGAGAAGTGTAAACCATGCAGACTGGGCTAAAGTTGGCCAGAGAACAGGACTTTAAAATGTTCTCTGGACAGAATAGGTCTAGAAGAGCTGTTAACACTCAAGAATAGATGACATGTTGAGGATAAACCTAATGGCAGCATTCCAGGAAAAGGTGTGAAGTATGGAGGTGGAAGAGTGATTGTATGGGAATGCTTTGCATGAAGTCTGTTTTATCCAGGGATGCTGGAAGAACACTTGAAACCATTTATAGAAAAAAAAATGAAGCATGCCAGCAAGTCCACAGGGGAGGATTAGGAAATAGAAAGTGCTGTGCAAATTCATGCCGTAGTTGTGCAGTTCAATTCTGGTGCCTAAAGTGGTGGAACAGGCCACTTGCAGCATTTCCCCTGGTAGGACACTCACACCCTGGTGTCTGCAGTCTTCCAAAGTTGTACCAAAGCGAACCCTGAGCTCTTATTTCTTTCCGCTCCTCTACATTCTGCCTGCCTTGCATGGCTCGTGAACTGTGCCCCCTCCCCTACCCACTCTCTATCGGTCATTGGTGACATGTGTTAAAGAAGGACGGACTTTGGCTGCTAAGTTTCTCGTGAAGCATGAACACTTTGAAGCAAAATGAACTTAATCACTTATGCAACCTCAATAACAAAAAAAGATATGTAGCAGCTTTAAGATCATCAATTTGGGGGTGGTTAGAATGTGCATTCATTTCATGTAATGAGGAGAACATTTTTATGTGCATTTTAAACACTTCCTTTTCTAGAGGTGAGTAAAAATTAAGACTACAAATCACCATGCTAATATTTTGTATTTGCTCCTCCACATAACTACAGGGAACTGCACTGGGCTGATGGAAGTGATCAAAAGCTTTGGCTTTACTTTTCTGCACAAGCCGCAGTCTTCTCAAACACTTGTAGCCACTGCTGCTAAAATAATAATATGGCTCCATGGCAGAACTGACAGCAGGAGATTTCCTCAGGTTTTATTCATAGGGTTACTAACTTTCGAAATACTGATGCAGCCATATCTGCTCCAACTACTGCATCAAATCACAGCTGCTGTTTGGATGCGTCCTGTTTGTACATTGATGCTAATCAGATCATCTCCAGGTGTCTTTCAGGAATCTTCATTAAAATGATCAAAGTTCAAATTTTATTCTAAAATTTCATTGCCAGGCTGAAAATGATTCATTTCATTGTAAATTATGTTTATTAAAATACCTTTAAAGTTATTAACAGTTTGAAGTTTCTTACAGATTTAAAACAGACAAAATGGGGGGGGAAAAAACTTAATGAGCAGTACTTTATTATCCAGTTTTTTTCTGCCATCATTTGGTTTGTCTTTAGGTTTGTGATTTGACCTTTTCTTTTACTTGGTGTGCCTCTTTTTCCACCCACCTTTTAGGTCCTTGTGCTGTTGGACGTGACCCCAGACCAGTCCATGGTGGACGAGGGCGTTGCCAGAGAGGTCATCAACCGCATTCAGAAACTACGCAAAAAGGTTGGGTGTTTGTTCTAGGAGCACCAGCAGCTCCTCGAATATCACTAACATACAACAAACTACTACTGAATGCTACAAGCCAGTGTGTGACAGCTGCTGCTACAGTGGGTGTCGTGTTTGTAGTCATTGTTATAATGTTGGGGCTCCTCAGGCTGAGTAAATATTCTTTTTCTTATTCATTCATTTTATAAAGTGCTTTCTCCTTCAGTTCCACAGTAATAACATCGCTGAAACGTTGATCTAATTTTTTCTATATTTCCCCACCTTTAGTCACCCCTCCCCTCTTCTGTTTGTCCCACTCTATTGTCAGGGCAGTTTGGAAATCTTTCCACTACAGCGTCACAGTTAGAGGTTTCTCCATCATAAGGCAGGCTTAATAGAAGCTTAATTACAGTCTGGCTCCTTTCAGATTCTGACACTGGGGCGTTTGAAGTGGTGTGGAGAGCAAAGACGGATTAGCCGACAGAGCTGCGTTTTCACAAGAAACGAGCAGTTTTTTCCGTCCCCCTATAGCAGTGTTGTACACTGGCTCTTAGCCAGGCTAAATTCCTCCAGTTATTTCAAATGGAGAGCTCTCAGGAATTTTCCACCCTGTTAACAGGAATTAATTTTTAGCGATTCAGGTGCATGTTGTAGTTTGTTGGTGTGTTCGAGTTGTGAAACAGGGGTCAGTGTTTACTTGATCTGACACACACACCTTACAAAGTAAGTCAGAATGAAGACCCTTTCCAATGGAAGCATGTAAAACTTTTCTCCACTGACTTACTGCACCTTTGTATCGAGTTTCTTCTGCCCTTGAGCTGCATCCACAGCTGAGGTGTGTTTCCAAGTGTGTGCACATGCCGTGGTCAGTCTGTGTCTATGCTGTTGTGCAGATGTGCGCAACAGCGTGCTGCAGATTAGAATGAGATCAATGTGTTTGAATATGTCAAGGTTAGTGGGAGCCAGCAGCAAGTGATGCCAAAGTAGACAGGCTTCCTTCCAAGGAAGAAATGTCCCTGTGTTCCTTTCTCTCCCCATTTGTTCCTGCAGTGTTTTCTCCTTTCCTTTCCCAAAGCTTTATATATTTATCTTGTCTGATGTCCATTACGTTTACCCTTGCCTCCTTTCCTTTTAGGCAATTGTTTTCTGCATGAAAAATGATCTGTTTTTGGTACACCTAGTCCAAGGGCTGCTTTTAGCATAAATATTACATAAATGTTACACTTAACATTAACCATCCTTTTATATGTGGTAACAATAATTTGTTAATGATTAACTGATAGCTTATTAATGTTTGGTTCATTTATAAACTGCCTCGAAACCATTTATAAAAGGCAAATACATTATTTATTCAGGTATTGAACCCATTAATTTTTAGGGTAACGGTAAGTCCAATAAGACAGGGCAAATTAAATTAAAAATAAAGGCTGGCTTCAGGTCTTAAGCCATTTAATGTTAGGATTAGGGCCAGACTAATATAGCAGGGCAATATGATCTATTTACCTTTCGTATATGGTGTGTACCCAGTTTATAAATGATTATCAAAAATGAATAAACTATCTGTTAATCATTAATAAATGGGCTCTTTAGCATTGATAAATAATAATTGTGATGGTTAGTGTAAAGTGTTATCAAAAATGCTAACCTTCAACTTCAAATAACTAAACCAATGCTTTGTTTTATGTATTATTTTATTATTTCCCTGCTTAAATATGTGATTCACCTCTATGTTCTGCATTAGGCCCATTTGGTGCCATCAGATGAGATAACTGTGTACTACCGCTGCCAGCCAGAGGGGGCGTACTTGGCATCTGTGATAGAGGCTCACACTGACTTCATTCTAGCTACCACCAAGGCTCCCCTTCTGCCTTTCCCAGTCCCAAAAACTGCTAGCATCATCATTGAGGAAAAGACTCAGGTATGGGTTTAGTGCTATAAGTAGGGCTTTTGCATGTGCTGCAAAGAGTTTAAATTGGTTAAATTGGCTATTAGAGATGCACCGATCCATTTTTTTTCCAATACCTGTGTATCGGCTAATATCTGATGCCATTACAATACAACTGTTGAATAAATGAACCAAATGTCTTGCTATGTAATTAAAGGCTAAAAAAGGTTGTTAAAAACAGATTAGCACAGATACAAATGAAATTTATATAATTTATTAGTAAATAAGCAGCGAAGATAAAGAAATAAAAGTTCTGTGTAAACTGTACTAGTTTGGATCGACGATATCAAATGACCAATATTCAATCCAGCTAATTAGTCGATGTCGGAGCCGATATCCACATCCAGGTATCGGAACGGTGCATCTCTATAGGTTATATTGGCCCCTCTGGTCATCCAAATCTTTACATTTTTACTTCAAAATAGAAAAACTACTGAACAGGTAGCAACATTTTAATGTTTACTTTTATTTTCATTTTATATCAATTCATTTCCACATCCTATAATTTTTTCTCGTGTATGACCTGTCAAGCACTAAGGTCCTGGAACTAGATTGCGTTTTCACTTCTACACTTAATGAAACGTGCTCTGAGTGTTTTACTTGCTAATCAGAGCAGAATGTTGATCAATTTTGCACAATAGCTGTTTAAAATCAGTTTTTCAACAGAAATATTAAATATGAGTAATAGTCTATACTGATACCGGCAGGAATAGTGTGGGAATCTCCCATACTGTAGATAAAACCTTTCGAATTTATCTTGTAATATTTACTGTATGTTTGTCTCAGAAGCCGTTATGTTTTTTGCTTTAATATATTTTATTTTGATGTTGCAGCTGAAAGGCTCAGACTTGGAGTTAACAATAGTGAAAGGATCGTCACTCCTCAAAGCGCCACCGAACGGACCAGCTTGCTCGTATGTTAACCTGCGAGTAAAAGTCAACAACAAAGAACGAGGTAGCGTAAGACATAAAACAGATGCTAACTCTAAACATCCTTCACATTGGGCTTGAATCTTTAACATCCTTTTGATTTTCAGCAGCCTTTAAGGGAAGTTTGTGTTTGATAATCCTGCTTCGCTTTTTGTTCTTCAGAGGGCGTAGTGTTGCTGGAGAATCCCAAAGGAGACAACAGACTAGACTTGGACAAACTGAGGAAAGTGTGCAGCAGTATCTTTGGAATCAATAACACCCAGCTCAGGTTCTTCAGTGATCGAAATGGTGAGAAATTTTTCAGACACTCAAACGCGTCTAAATTCTACCTTTCCTTCCCATACCGCTTTATTTATAAAGCACTTTGAAAGTAACAGGGCTGATAGTGCTGTACTGTAAAATTGGACATAAGATAAAGACAGGCCAGAGAATAACAGGTACACACACACATGCACACAATTGTAACAGACGTGACACAGTTAAAACAAATATTCAAAATCTTATCATCAAATTGTGTTGTTATGCAAAACCAGAGGGTGTTACAGCTGTGAACAGTGACCTTATTCCAGGACCTTGCCTTTTTCAAAATATGAAATTGCTGAGATCATTTGTTATCCAAAGAAACTAGTGGAGATTAAATCTAGGCATAAATTCATTAGCATATTTGAAAGTTATACCAAAAACACACTGTAATTACTAATGAATGCAGTGATTGAATAAATACAGAGAAAAACGTGTTTCTGGATAAAAGATAATGTGGCTTAAGGTTAGGCATGCAGCTAATTCGGGTATTACTAAGGAGTAAAATAAAGCACTTAACCTTAGCCACCCTTTAACTTTGGAACATGTTCAACTATTTAGGACTAAAATCTTCAAAGTTGTCTTGAAAATCCATCAATTTTCAATAACTGAAAACACAACACAGAACTTTGTGGTTGTAATGTGAAAAGATTCAACAGGTTTGGATACTTTTTGAGGCCACATATAAGCTAACACAACTATAAACTACTCTCTGTAGATTATTTATAGGTTTAACATTTATCCACCTCTGCCAACTACAAATATTAACAGGGTGTGTAAACAAATAGGAATGTGTATAAATTCTGTGACTCCATTTATCTTTTCCACTACAAATGTTATCCCACTGGGACGTTCATCTTTACAGGCGATAGCTTACATTTTCTTTGTTGTGTTTCTCGCAGAATTGACCAGCAAAGCGGACCTCCAGGCCTACAGTGGTAAAACTTTGTTGGTGACTTCAGGCCCCTCCCCTTCCGGCGCTGTGCCCACCACAGACACCCTGCTGTGTCCCTATGTAAACCTGTTACTGTGCAACGCACAGCCGGCTGGTGAGAAACATAAACCTGTTGGGTTTTGTTGATGAATAAGGCATGTGTTTTGTAATTATAATCAACAGATCTGTGCGATTATTTGTTTAATATGTTATTATAATCAGAAACCATTAAAGGTTTTATTTATTTATTTTACTACCTAACTTATGACTGAATAAGAGCTGATAGTTTCTTCCTGATTTCACAGTGACTCACACACCTTTATGTTCGTTCTTATTCTTTGGAAAACTTTGACAAGGAAGAAATGTTTTATCGAAAGTGTCATTCATATTTTAATATAATGCAGCCATGAAAATTATATTTTGAATTTCTTTGACTGGCTCTGAATTTATCCACTGTGAGCCTTTAAAGTTTAATGCTCTTCGATGTCTGTGAGAGAACTGGTTTTATCCCATTGCAGTTCTTTAAAAGTGGCTGCCAAAGTACAGTTAGATAGATTAGGCATATGTTTTTTTTTTTTTATCTTAACCAAATCATCCCATTGATAATTTCGTTTCTAACACATTTGATAAACTATAAGAAATGTGTCCACTTACCTTCACCTCTGATAAAACAAAATCAAAATTTAAGACAAACATTTAAATGTAAAACATAAAAGATGTCTTTTTTGGATCCAGCTCTTTACCTGCTGATGCATCTTTTCTCTCACTTTACAAACAGATTAGCTGTTAAAACTACATTTTGTATTATTCTCATTTGTCTCTCTGTGTTTCAGAATGCCTGGCTGGAGATGTTGGCACCCTCCTGCTTTTGAACCCAGTTGGCCAGAATGAGCTCAACCACTCTGGCCTGCTCTCTGAGGCTGCCAAGGTGTTTGGCCTCCGCAGCAGACGCCTCAAACTCTACCTGGACCAGGATCTTACTAATGGTTTGTTCAAAACAAAATGGCTGATAACCATAAAACTAAGTCTATCTGCGGGAAGTACTAAGATGGCTTATTGAGAGGATTGGAGTTCAGAATAAATAATTACATTAGAAAAAAGCCACTGCAGTCAACCTGCTTGTGTTAGGGTGTTAGTTTTTGGTTAAATGGGCTAAAAGGTAATAGACATTTTTTAGCTGCGTTCAGAGGCTGCGTGCTTTGAAATGGCCTGGCCTATAAAGGCTCGCTCATTTCAGAGTGCAAAGGCCTGAAGACAGCTGTTGTGGATTAGGAAGGAATAAACTTCACCAGATGTTTTTGTGTTTACCTCTGCATATGTCGCCTAGCAACTGTAAGAATCTAATCACAGAGCTGAGAAGCTATAAAAATGCACCACAAAATTTTGTCTTGTTTATTTAATCCCTGATTGTTGTACACTCATCCCTGGGATGTGTGAAGGAAAAATCTATTTCATTTCCAAATATACTCTCCAGCTCATCAGCAAGGCACAAGTTAACTATATCTTGTTATAAGGCTTAAATCTTAGCCTAGAAAGAAATAAATCAAACTTTAAATATCAGATATCACTTGACTAAACTATACCTGTGTTTAACATCTCTGAAAATGCTGGAGCACCTTTGTAATTAAGGGATATATTTATAAACTGAGCTAATATATGAGGTTTATACATCTTCATTCTCTCACATCCTTTACCATTGTCATCTCCTTTAACCACTACGAATCATGGGATAGGTGGGCCACATTAGACACATCGGGCCCATCTTTGAGGTCCAGGAAAAAGGAGGACGAGTTCTTTGGCTGCATGAGGAGAAGCCTTTAAAATTAGTACAGCCTCACCTTGCTGTGATGTAATCAGTATAGAAATGCAGCCGTTGAATTGGGACGCAGCCATTGAGGCTTTTTTCTATGAAAGGTCACTCAGGATTCATGAGCAGAGTCAATGCTTCTCTGTTTTTCTCACTGTTTTCTCTGTATAGAATTGTCTGAGATGCATAATATCCAACAACCCCTAAAATGTAACTATTTTAGTTAAACAAGTTCAAAAACATCTGATGGTGACTCTAGCCGGGTGATCTACTGGTGAAAACAGTAAGCATCCCTAACTGTAGTAGCAGTTTCTTAGTGGGTTTTCTAGAATATAGTCGTTATCAGTAGAGGAACACAACTGTTGGAGCGATGTGCTCATGGTGCAGTTGGCTGGATGTTCAGTGAAAACCATCTGCAATGATTGACAATTTGTAATAAATATATATGACACATCTGTTTATTTAGAGTATATGCAACGTTATTTAAGTAGTGAACTGCTGTGTCTCTAGAGTTTAAGTTTGTGAGCTTAAGTCCCAAAATCCCCTTAATTATTAAGGTTTATAAAATGTACGTAAAACTTTCCATTTTCTGCTGCATATTTTAGTTTGTTCAAGCACCTTTTATAAATTGCCTAATCTTTCAAACTAGTGGTTTCAGTGATAAGAGCTGCTCGATACAAGGAAATCTCATTAAAGGTGATATTATTGGTAAATATTGTGATGTTATTGTCAGTTTTCCTCTGCCTCTGTCACTCAGTGTGACCTTCAGTTTCTTGCCTGGGTTAGCAGCAGGCCTTTGCTGCAGTGAGGCACCATCCAGCAGGCTGTGTTACATTGACAAAGTGTGAATTCACTACGCTTGAAGAAAGCTGACAGTTATTGTATTCAAATTTATAATTGATGCTTTTTTTAAATATCAACTTACTTTTACAGCTAAGGCTTTTTTACATTATCTTCATTGTTTTTTTTAATCAAACACTGAAGGGCTTGATTTTTGCTTTCCTCTTGTCGGACCAAATTTAGACTTTTTTTCAAAACATTAAAACATACAAATTATTTACTTCATCATTTTAAAATGAAATGTCTTCTTATTTGTAATTCAAGTACTAATATAGTTTTTTTTTTCAGAACTGCCTCCTGAAACATCTGTAAAATCTCTCAACGCCAAAACTCTGTATGTGAGAGTTTTTCCAACCACCGCTGAAGCATAAATACACCCAGGGAGCATTTGTCTTTGAAAGAACCCCTTTAGCTGAGATCACCTCAGATCCCCAATGATGGAATGGGAGTAAAATACGGTGTAAAGTGGCATCAGATGTGTAGATGCTGTTTCTTTTTTTTATTGTTCCTTAAAAAACCTGTTTTCAAACTAGGCTTATCTGTCAAGTTCACTCAATATCATCGGCATGGCTCAGAGCACATGTGTATGTTTTAAAAGGGGGGTTAAATTACGTGTTAAACAGTGTGCCGTATATATGTTTTAATGAACCATGTGGGTGCAGGATGTGAGCGATTTTTGTCCTTGACCGCAGGACATCATATTAAACTCGCACATTCATCTGTCAGCTGTGCTGAGTGACTCACACACGCTGTAACTGTATCTGTTGGGGTAACAGTTTACATGCTTCACTCGGACATCAACTCACTGCAAGGACTGCATGACTGTTCCTACGTAGAGTGGAATAAAACTCAGTGGATCGGTCATCTGTACAGATTCAGGAATGTCTGCTGCAACAACGGTTTGGAAGAAAATAAGAAATAAATGTCAGAGGTTCATTTGTGCCACATTAGAATATTTTTGTTCCAGTAACTCATTTGAGGAAAGGTTCCAGGAAATGGTCTAACTTGATTAACTGTCACTGTTACCAGTGGATGATTTTCTTTATTATGGTAATAATCCAGGTTACATCCCTTCATGGCTTATTTGCCGCGTGCTTAGTGCACAGTAATTATATTTTGGCACATAATTGCGAGTGGAATTTGGGCTATTGTGAATTTAACAGATAAACCTATTGTGCTCGTTACAGGGAGAGTTCTTAGACAATGGAGGAGGTATTTAAAAGGTGAAATGGATTTTTGGGGGCTGCTGTACTTCAGGGACACAAAGGGTTCTTTCATTAAAAAAAAGGCAACTGATTGATAATGTAATATTTTAAGTGACACACAGAATAAATCAAAGGTGACTAAGAATCTGCGTGTTCTTTTCTTTTTGTTCTCAGACTTCTTAATGCTAGAAGGAGACGTAATGTGTGTGGGACTGCAGTCTGACTTTATTGCAGTTTTATAAAATGGCCCTCGCTTTATTGTTTAGGCTGAGACGTTTTGACCGACTTGGATTTAGTTTAGCAGCAAGGTCAGAGAACAAATATAATAAAGTGGATTATTGAAGCTCAAAGTAAAAAAAAAGGAATATGAAAGTTTGGGAAGTACTTTACTTTCTTTATTTGGTTGAGAAAATTCTCTGTTATATTAATGATGAAACTTTCGTCTGCAGCCACAGTGCATGAAATGGAGAATACAGGTAACCTGTCATACAAAGGTTAGAAGGCTTGCAAACTCATCGTAGTATATTTAGTGTTAACATTTCTGGGAAATCCAGTGTAGTTATTTAAAAATATTTCTAATATAAGAGCTTTTTAAATGCATTTATAATCTTGTAACTTATTCTTTTATGTTTATACCTCAGCTGAAGTTATAGTTTGTTTAAAAACTTTTTGTGATGGACTTGGGATTTGAAGAAAAGATTGCATGGTTAAACATTTTTTTTCTTTTTCAAAGAATTTTTAAAAAAGTGCTTTAAGCTCATCAGAATCAATTTTTGTGAAGCCTTATTTTGCTACCATTACAACTGCAAGTCTAAGAGTATAGCCTTATTCCAGCCTTACTGATCTACAGACGGATATTTTCACCCATCCTTTCCAGCTTCAAATCTTTTACTAAATCCTTAAGCCAACGGTGCAACACAACTTTATTTCCTTAGCTAAGAAGAAACATCCCCATGGCTTAATTCTGCCACTATTATGTTTTACAGTAGGGAGAGTGTATGCACTTGAGGTGTTCCTTCAACAGCAGCTCTCTTTAGAGCATGTCACTGATGATGCTGCAGTTTTGACTGGATTAAGGAAAGCAGCCAATAGTATACACACAGTAGTATTTGAATTCTTCTAAATAAATATTAAAGTATAAACGTAAAGATTTAGAGGAAAGTTTTAGGAAAATGTGTATCAGATGCCATGCTTTATGTGATTGCAGTTTAGAGTTATGGGTGTTCTGCTTGCTAATCGTTTTACTGTTGAGCAAATTAAACAGACTTTCAGGGAATATTCAAACATCCATTTACAGTAGAAAACACACAAGCAGTATCATTACAAAGAACACCTTTAGTAACGCTGTACTTTGCTTACATCAGAATACTAAATGATATTAGTTTCCAGTATAGACCAACATCTTACTGGTATTTTACATAGCAAAGCAGCCCATGTATAATGCATCGAAATGAATCTGACCAAAACAATGTTAAGCTTCTGTTAAGCAGAAGCTTATAGTCATTTGCTTGCTGCAGGCTGTTGTACCATCAGCACCAGGCTTTGTTTAATTAACTGCTTCAGTTCATGATGGACATAGGTTTAAAGTTAATCAACTGATTAAAACTGATCAGCATTCATATTGTTTGACTTTATAATTGTGTTATTTTTTTGAATATCTCTCTCCTGGTGTGTGGAAAATATATATATATATAAACCTCTATGCATTTGTTTTTCTTACCATCCATTTCTGACTCTTTACCTTTCCTTGTCATGAACAAATGGTAAGTAACCTGTAACTATACAGTGCTTCATGAAGACTGAGGACCTCAAATTGATACACTGATGGTGAAGAGCTACATTTTTGGCACAGCTGACCGCTAACATCAGACAAGGTAGGTGAAGAATCTCTCCTAAGGACACAACGACTGAGAGATAAAGCTGGTAAAGCTTGAACAGACAATCCACCAGTTACAGTGGGTAGCGATCTGCCTTTTCAATGAACAGTGATGGCTAAGGAGTCAAGTTTGAATTTCTTTTAGGATGTAGGCCAGTGAGGCATGTTTGCAGCTAATCTGTTCTGATGAAATGTGTGCTGCTAATGGAAAACTTAAATCTCTGCCAGTAAATCAGTTTTCAACTCCCTGCATGTCGCCTGCTATATTATGACAGCTGCAAATGTAGCCTAAAAATAGGTATATAAGCGGATCAAAGTAGTTGTATAGTAGTAGTAATTTCAATTTCTACTATCGTGAGCTCGCTGGGTTAATATAAGAATGCAAAACTCATTTAAGCTATAAACAACAGGCTTGTAGGTTCATGAAAGGCTAAAATCACAGCAGAACAACAAAAAATGATGTAATGACATCAGTTACTCTAGAGTCATTATAGAGGTTAAGGGTCATTGATATTTGAAAAACAAATCTCAGAATACTGCATCTTTTAATATTAGATGTTAAATAGCATTAATATAAGTATGGTCTGTATATTTGGAATGTGTGTACCTTAAGACACTGGTTGCAACCAATAAAAGTAGAGTTGTAAAGCATCTTTGCAATTATAAACATAAGATGGTTGCACACAGTTTAAACAACACAGTTAACTCAATGACTAAAAATGAGACTAAATGTTTCGGTTTTGGGTCAGTTAGGAAAATCAAAATGATCATTATTAGTAAAATAGCAGAATGATGAGTTTGAGTTGTAGTTATGTATATATTCAAATTCACAAACTTTCCATGCAGCTTTTGGAGAACTGGCTTTATCTTTTCCAAGTGATCTTTCAGCACCTGGATAGTGTTGGTCTCTTATAAGATTTAATCAGCAGATAAACATGCTTTACCTTTATTCTGGGGTTTAAACACAATTCTACATTATCATAACATCTTAATTTCTGATACAGGTAACTGTTTCCCCTTTTCTTCTTGTGAATATTATAATGGACGGATATTCTCATGGTATTTAAATGTTTAAACAGTTTTTTTTTCTTTAATCCATGTGTTCATTCTGAAATTAAAACAAAGAATGTAGATAGTATTTAACTTAAAATTAATTTGTCTAGAACGCTGACTATCAGTGAAGAGGCAAAAGTGTTTTAAAATCCAACAGGCTAACTGGTCAGCGGTATTAAAGTAAAATATTCAGTTATAACTTGTTATTGTTTGAAAACTACTGAGTGGTTGAGTCTAACTGTCTATTACAGCAGTGAACGGTTCCATAAGATAAAGTTAAACACGCTATTTAACGCCTAAACCAGACGACAGCTGACAGAGAATCATCTGGGACTTTTTGACTTTTCAGTCGGAAAAAAGGTGACCAAAACCAATTTACTCCGTATGCCAACCCAAAATCAAAACAGGTAGGTGATAAATAAAATGTTTTTACTTACTTTATTAATATTGTAAAAGGAAAACATATTTTAACGGGTTAGTCGCACCAGTTAAAAGGAAGAACTTAAAATAAAACAACCATGCAAATTCAACTTATTTATTAAAAAAAAAAGATTTATTTTTTATAAAGAAAATATCAAGAAAATATCGATTGATGCCTAAAACGAAAGGGGCAATCCAAAAAAACGGGACAATAACGTAAAAATAACGGCTATTTATTCTTTATAGAAACTGTTGAATTTTGGTCAAATGCAGAAGATAATTTCTCATATTCAAATTACTGTTCAGCTGCAATACTTTAATTACTATTGTTTGAGCCCTCTTTTTGACAGCATTAGGAGTTTGAAGCGAACCTGTAACCTGAAAAGCTCAAATGATAACGTCCTCATTACACGGAGAAGATAGGAGCTGCTGTACAGTAAAAGTGCTCAGACAGCTTGGCGACGCGCGTCGTGACTTTCCAGGCTACTCTGCCTCCGTCTCGATTTCCGCCACAGTTCATCTACTGATCCTCCAAACATTCATCATGATCCACCTGCTTCTCCTCCGCTTCCCGCAGCAGAGAGGTATGAAAGGCTTCAGATTTGCAAATCATATCTCAAATATCGGATTAGGCTATTCTGGAAGAGAGTGTTTGACGTCTGATTTCTTTTTTTCATTCATTTCCGTCGTGCAGTTGTTATGAGAGCGGTGTTAGATGATCTCTCTGTAGTATTTGGAGATACCCTGACATTGGTGGTGGGATGCAGAAGTGAAATTCTGTTGCTACCCTTTCTGTTTCCTGTATTGTTGCCACAGATACTTGCAGTTTGCCGCACGTATGCAAAGGAGATGGATCTAACATTATTATGATCCTGATCACAATAGGGAAAAATACATTAGGAGTACATTATCCTTGCTATTCAATA
>JAUZNJ010072607.1:0-25429 GCA_034780135.1 Jordanella pulchra | reverse complement strand
TCCCTGAGGGGAGAGGCTCAAACAGTCTGTGTCCAGGGTGAGAAGGGTCGGCTGTGATGCGACCTGCGCGCCCCCTGATCCTGGAGACATGCAGGTCTTGAAGAGATGGCAGCTTACAGCCGATCACCTTCTCAGCAGAGCGCACAATGCGCTGCAGTCAAATTATTAAGCTAATTTAAGTTTTGCTGTTTCAGCCAAACTCTTCTAACACAATACTTTAAAATGTGCTTAAAAAAGCGTTGATAGAAACTTGTCTGATGTAACTTGAGAGGGTCGAATCCGTCCAGAAATGAGTCATGTGACCCAGACCGTCGCTTTATGGCAATCTGGGCTTCCTGTAAACACAACAGCTAACCAAAAAAAAAAAAATTAAACCGATATGATACTTACCTGATCGGATCTGATCTAGGATTTCATGTAGATGAGTGAATGTGGCCTTGAATTTATAATTTATTAAATTAATATGCCATTGTGGAGCTAAACCAGGAAGTTACAGGTAAAAATCTCATCCCAGTATCTAAATCACCTGCAAATTATGGGTCCAGTCGGCTGGACTAGAGGATCTAAAAAGCAGCTTATTGTCTTAGCTTGTTTATCTAAAAGTTTTAGTCTTTGTTTCATTCTGAATCAAACCTCCGGCAGCTTTTTTCCCCTGTCACTGACTATAACGATAGCTGGACTAATGGTAGCTGATTCCTTCTCTGTGTCGCAGATGAGAACAATGTCTGATGAGGCAGAACAGAGAACGTGTGATGAAGATTTTGGTTCCGAGGAGGAGGAGGGTGAGGAAGGCGACGTGGAGTCTTATCTGGAGGACAACAGCAGCGAGCTCATGGACCGACTCAGAGAGCTGGAGGTGAGTTGATTTGGCTTCTTCTAGACAGAATAACAGTGAAGAACCTGTTGGTTCTAATATCCAGAACAAAAGATGATTAGAGGGGGAAGAACATGAAGAAGGTGCTTGGAAGCAGAGGGTTAACATGACACAGGAGGATGTTGGGAATGTCATTGAGATGGAGTTGAATAATCTGTTGTGGCGCCCCCTAAAGGTAGAAGGAAGACTATTCAACATATTGGTGCAATAAATGTTTGCTATATATCTATTGACTCCTTTTTTAGCTGCTTGCAGTTATTTTCCTGACACACTCCTTTCATAATCTTGTGTAGCAGTTTTGATGTTTTTCAGTCTGCAACACATAATATCTGAATGATCTGAACTGCTTCTTTGTTGATTTGCAGGCGGAGAACTCTGCTCTGATGCTGGCAAATGAGAGCCAGAGGGAAGCTTATGAACGATGCTTGGATGAGGTGAGTCTATGCCAGAAAGGAGCGCATATTGCTCGGTAAACGCAGGCTCCTCATACATTTTCTACTTCCTTATCAGGTGGCCAATCATGTGGTCCAAGCTTTGCTTAATCAGAAGGTAACATTACGGTTCAGCTGAGCTTCTCTCCTTTGACCTGGTTTAGCGGTAAACATGAGCTCACTGTGATCCGTCTCTGAGCAGGATCTGCGAGAGGAGTGCATCAAGCTGAAGATGTTGGTGTTTGACCTGGAGAGACAGAACCGAGCGCTCTGTGAGCTCTTCCAGCAGAAGCTGCCCAATCATCCCACCGCTCACTACCAGGTAATACTGCTTCATGTTAAAACTGTTTTAAAATGAAAGAAAACAAAGCAAAAAAAACACTAGACATGTTAATTCTACAAATTAGAGGTTGAGCTGTTTTATTCTCCATGTTAGCTCTGTCATGTATGAAAGCTGCTCCAAAATTAGAAATGGAAGGTCATTGAATTGCGTTGGATGTGCGGTTTGAGACACAGGCAATCATTTTACAGCTGTGAAAATGGCCTAAATTTGCAGAACCTAAATACAGCACCGGGACTTCTTGAACGATCTCCTCCATTCCTGGGTTTGTGTTCTATGCCGCTCCTGTCATTTCTCTCCATTGGGAGAAACGATCATCTTGAAACTGTGAAGACAAACGGCAACAAACCAAGTCTAGACCTAAGGAAGATTTGAGGACTGGGGTGGTAACATTATTCCCTTCAAGTTTACTTTTAGTAATTATTCTTGGATGCAGCATTATGATCAATCAGCCTCAAAAGCTGTGACCCTTTTGAAGCTTAGAGGATGTCAATGAGTGTCCTCTGGACATCTGTCCAATCACTATTTTTCTCCATCACTCTTTTATCTACTGATCCAGATTGAGAAACAATGTAGAGGCTCAGGAAACCTTTGGAGTTAATTTGCAAATTAGGGTTTGAAACCCTGGGTTTCCAATATTTACTTTTTTTTTTTTACAATTTTCAAAATTCAAGTCAAAAAATTTTGGGTTTTCAATATCTGTTTTCATTAAGTGTGGTTTTCTTATTGAATCTAAACAGGAAGAGATTCACACTTTCTAATTATTTGTCCATTTATTGCAAGTTACATTGCTATTACATCAATATATTATATATATTTTTTTTTCTCTTTAAACATTGTGTCAGTGGAAGGTTAACTTCTCCTGTTTGATTATTGTTCGGTAAAAGAGACGCAACAATTGAGTGAAGCTCATTTAATTCTGAGTTTTAGAAAAGATTAAATTATGAAGAAGGGACATTTATGTGACTGTGGGTCAAATGGAGCTAAAGGTGAAGGAGGATTAGGCTGGAATTGAGCTTATTTGGTTCATTTCTCTGAGTCAGACTTGGGAACAGAAAAAACATGGGCTTACTCCTTTCTTTTTAAAACAAGGGACCTCTTTGTGGAAATGTGTTGGAATTGGCTTTTAGTTTTTTAGACTAACTTTTACAATCCAGTCGCTGAGAGCTTCGCTTTGCAGAATTATATCTTGAGTCTGAGCTATGGCAGCCTGCTGAGGCTGAAATGGATCCAGATGTTTCACCCGTGTCGTGTTTTGTTCCTACAGCAGCCAAATAAAGTGTCTCATTGTTGTCTGTGTATCTATTAGCCAGTGGCGTATGCGGTGTCATCCTAATAGCTCCGTGATTCTCCCATTACAGGTCCAGGCGGGATCCCTCCCAGACTGTAATGCACAGCTGCACAATGACTCGGCCAAACAGGTGGAGCCGAGTCAGACTGAAGCACAAGCCAAGGTGATTATCAAAGAAGCCAGCAGACATTTAGCAGACACTGAAAACGGTGAAACAAACCCCACCTGTGGGCGTGTTGCCTTCTGACCTTCACTCTGTTGTTAGCTGAAGCTGTTAATCTCCTTCACACTCATTTCCTGTACGCATGCACTCAAAGGTCTTTTGTGAAATGAATTGTTCGTTGGTTTAGGTGACCACGCTGAATACTGTGAATACTGATCTTAATCTCTTTCTTTCACAAGGGAAACGGTTTCCGCACACAGCACGCCTCCCCGGGGCCCCGGGGCCCCGCTGCCTCCATGGAGGCACTGTCTCCCTTCTTCAAGAAGAAAGCGCACATCCTGGAGGTCCTGCGTAAAATGGAGGAGACGGACCCCTTGAAGTTCCACCCGTCCACCACCAGCTTGTCTTTCTGCGACTATAGCCAGGTGCTGATGTCAACAGAGGCTGTTCTTGCCACTACAGACCCCCACCCAGTCCAGTGCAAATCCCACCACGCACACTGCCACTGTTCCTGCAACGATGCCGAGGCACAACCGCACGTGAACGGCGATGGGGCAGTGAAGTGTGAGGGAGCCAGCACGTGCTGTTTACACTGCAAGAGGAGTCCGGACAGCACAGCGAAGCCATGCAGCCACGTCTGTAGTCCTACAAAAGCCCAGAGCCACTTTCCTGCAGCTGCCATGAGCGAATGTCACAGTAAGACCAGAGCAGGAGAGACCAAGCAATGTACAGCCAACAAAGCCCACCAGCAGCATGCAGGCTCCTCAGCCCACTCTGTGTCAGAACCCGTCCATCAGGTTCTGGAGGTGGGCCTTCTAGAACAGGAAGGCTCAGGAAGGGGTGGTTCTGAAGAGCTCACTGGTTTCTGCGGCACCTCCAATCTAGCCGGGCCGGTAAATGAAACCGTAGCGATCCCACACTGTGACCCGGATGCAAGCGACAGCGTTCACAATGGCTTGGAGCAGTTGTCCAGCACCGTGCCGATCGACCCCTCAGCCGTCCCTGAAAAGGACACCACAGATGAGGAAGTTTCCTCCGTCCGAGCAGGTGCCTCCGTCAGCCCGAGTCCCTCCTGCCTCAGTGACGTCAAAGCTGCCGCCATCAACTCGCCGTCCAAGCTGCTGAAGTTCCTGAAGATCCCGTCGATAGGAGACAAAGCCCAGGCGTCAACCTCGGCGGTTCGCCTCAGCCCACAGCTCACCCGCAACTCCAGAATCCCCTGCCGCACCAACAACTACGAGGTCTATCACTCCCCGGTTCCATCCCGCAGAGCCACCACCACAGAGAGATGCAAGCAGCCCCCACCCCCACCATCCAGGTCCGAGTCCTACCCTGCCACACACTCTGCACCAACCTCCCCTCCGCAACCCGAAGACGTCTGCTCCCCACCCAAAGAAATAAGCTACAGCAGTTTCTCTGCACTAAAAACCAGCGACGGCTCAAAGCTGGGAAATCCATCCCCTGTATCCATGGGCCTTCCCAGAGCTTCTCAAAAGGTCCCCCATTACGAAAACATCGTGGATATGTCCTCCGCCAGAGAAGGAGAGCCAACCCAGCCTCATGAAAAAAGAAGCTCTATTCCATCTCAAACAAAAGTCAACGGTGGTGAGAGGAAGCTTGTGAAGTCTTTACCAGAAAGTGTCTTGAACGCCTCTCCTCAGCGAAAACAGTCCTCCTCATCAACGTCGGAGTCAACGTCCGACGACGAAGAGGATTCAGACAGTCCCGTGTGGGTCAATCATCACAGTTTGCCCAACACAGCTGGCCTTTGCAAAGCTCAGAGCCAAGCAAGCTACCCGAGAACAAGAGACAAACATGAGATCGACGTTAGAGAGGTCAGCGTATCAAGCTGTGAGGTCTCCCAGCCGCCACCTCCTCCCGTCCGACGGAGTGACTCCTCGTCCATCCCCAAGAGGCCCAGCTCTGCTGCAGCAAGATCTCAGGCTGACTCAAGTCACCACGCTTTCAAAGATCGACTGGCGGCTCTGGGAAAGCTGAGGAGTTCTGAGGATTTACAGGTGAGGCCTGTCGACACCGTCGCCGAGTCTGCCCATGGAGAGGAGAGGAGCAAGACAGCAGAGAGGTCCACAGAAGTCCACAAAGAGGAGCAGAGGCATTCCAAGCACACGGACTCCTTGGACGGTAAAGCTAAAAGTAGCAGTGGTGGTTTGAAGTATCCCGGTTCGTCTCAGCTGTATGAACAGACCGGAAAATCATCAGGAAAAGAACTGTGCGTGCCCAGGCCTGAGGGCTCAAAGAGCAAAAGTGGTTTGCCGTCCCCCAACTCTGATGCTCCGCAGGTCCTACGCAACAACATCAAGTGTCCCGGCTCCCTAAATTTAGCATACAACGTCAAAAGTGGTCCACAGAGTACCAACAGTCCAAACAAAATACCCCCCAAGTCTCCATCCAAACCTTGCCAAGGTGTTTCTGTCCACAGAGGAGGGAAGCCTTCTGAAGCACCACGTTACTCGTCTAAGTCAGAGGAGAGGACTAAGATCAGCGGGAAAGGAAAGAAGAATCCGATGTACGGAGACAGCCTCCCACCTCCTCCTCCGAGACCGCCGATGTCTGAGGCGGAGAAGCCATTGCAGCCGGCTCCCACTCCGCAGTCTGCCATCGAGCAAAAAGTTATGAAGGGGATCGAGGAGAACGTCCTAAAACTTCAGGAGCAGGACAGAGGAGGGCAGAGCAGTGAGGTCAAACAGAAAGCTTCAAACGGCATCGCCAGCTGGTTCGGTCTGAAGAAGAGCAAGCTGCCCGCTCTGAGCCGCAAGGCCGACGCCACCAAAGCAAAGGACGAGAAGAAGGAGTGGAAAATAAACATCCCCTCAGTGGGCAGAGACTCCGCAAAAATGGCCAGCAGATGCAAAGAAGGTGTGGAAGGTCTGAACATTTCCACTCTGATGGAGAAGGCCGAGGGCCTGAGGAGGGCCCTGGAGGAGGAGAGGGCCTATGTGGAGCGGTCCGGCAGGGGCCACTCCTGTGAGGTGGTGATGGACCAAGCTCAGGGACAGCTGGCTGTGATGTACAGAGGGGGGCGCTCCGACAACTTCATGCAACAGCTGCTCAACAGGTGAGGGCTGCTGGATAGTAAGCTGGTCTCAGAATACAGCCTCAGAAACAAGGTTCAGCAATTTGGGGAATGCAGTTTGTTTGTCTTTTTACTGAGATTAAAGCAGACAGTCAGCAGCTCCAGCACTTCACAGACTGATATCTCTGCTCCAGACTTCAGTAAAATATACACACTGCTGCTTATAAAGATTGCCTGCATCCTTGACATGAATCTAAAGAACATTTGTGGGACTTTTTTTTGTTTTTGGTCAGTAATAACTTAGATTTGGCAAGAGATATATCTCTTGATTTGTTTTTTTAAATGTCAAGTTTTTTTTAATTGCTTTTAAAAGAATCAAAATATACAAAACAATTTTCTTTCTTTAAAGATTTGTTTATAAAAAACAAAGTTTCTCTTGCACCTTGTGGCTTGCATTCACATGTTTAAAAAGTTCTGTTTAGTTTTATTCAATTCAGCTGTATAATTCACATTAAAACCTCGATGAGTCATCCTGTCGATCACAGTGTTGCTAATAAAATAACACTTTTAAACAGTAGAGCAAGCTTAGTTTGTGCAGGGAACTAAAAAGTAAAAACCCTAAAGCTGTAGCCTGAGTAGTTTTCTGCCATTTTTAAACAAAGCAAAGTAATTTTAAACCACCATTGTATTTGCATCGGATAGTTATTTACCTAGCAGGCTGCAGTCCTTCACACCGCAGATCAAATAAGCCTCTGGATCATTATAGCAACACTACATCAGAAATATGCTACAACAGAGGATGGTTGAGACCGTCCTTAATATAAGCGGGTGTGAGAAAAAGTAGAGTAACAACGACTTTAATAAGAAGTATTCAAAGTGCTGAATATCTGTTTAGTGACTTTAAACACCAACAAGAAAACAATTTTAAAAACTGTTAGCACTAAAAGTTAATAAAGCATTTCTCTGCATGGTGTCTTTTCAAGAATTAAAAATGTCCCACTGATGTTTTAGTATGAGATAGATTGAAAGAAGGGATTTTGACTGCGAGTTTCATAGTTTCATGTTTTATTGCAGTTTTAAAATGCATTTGAAGATGTTTGCATTTAAAAAACCTTTATATTTAAGATATTTCTTCTTCTAAAAATCATTGAATGTCTCGAATGGATCCTTCATGAATCCAATCTTATTCTGTGGGATCTTGAGGCTGAAGTGTGTCTGTAAATGAGCCTTAAAGAGCGATTTTTAACTTCACTTTGTGGTTGATTGTAGAGTTGATGGGAAGGAAGTGATCAGCCTGCCGCAGCGCCGACTCTCCTTCGACTGCAAGACATCCAAGCCGGTGTTCACTCAGCAGAGCAGTATCATCAGTCACACCACCAGTCATGACGACATGGAGAAGGTTCCTTTTTTAGCTCCTCTTCTTTAGTTTTAGCTTGATACTTGATTAAAAATAAGCACGCAGTACTTTGATCAGTTTATCAGTTTATTTGATCTCAGCTTCAGAGGCCAACCTTGGCATCAGATCTGTGTGAGCTGTGTACCAAACAAACTGTCCTCTTTTGGTTTTTTTTGTCATGTAGGGATCGGAGAGAATCAGCAAGATCACATCCGATGAAAACCTTGCAGATTCAGTTCACTCTCAGCACTTTGCAGGTAAGAGACATGTGCAGGGAGTTCAAAGAAATCATTTCAGCATAAAGTTAAAGGCTTTATGTTCTGAAAGTAGAAAGGACTCTTTGGGAAGGTTGTGCAGTACGTTAGCGTGTTCATCCATCCTTCTATTGCTCGTGGAGGAAAAATCATTCAAGAAAAGATTTAATTCTTATTATAGTTGATTTAAGCAAGATAAATGTTAGCCTTATACCATCTAACCATCTAACCGTGCCGTTACTTTGAATCTTCCTCCTCCTGCAGGCTCCGGTGCTTCAACATACACCCTGGACAGCGGTATCGGTACTTTCCCACTTCCCGATTGCAGCAGTGGAGCCACAGGAAGGGGGCCATCCAAGGCAAGAGCGGAGCATCAGTCCGCCGACTCCCCTGGAAGATCTGGACGACGAGCCCGAACCCTGGACAGGGAGCTGACGTCACAGGAGGAGTGCTTTGCATCGCACAAGCAACTGATCCCCACCATTCAGTACTGCTCCATGCTGGAGGGGAGGAGCTCAGCCGGAGTCATGCGTGAAGGTGCCAACAAAATTCTTCCCTCTTTTATTTATTTGTTATTTTATGTTTGGTGTTTTCGCCTCATTTTTAGATGATCATGATAACAATTTCTCCTGTTTTCATTCATTCTGTTCTTTCTGCAGACAAGGAGGCCCACGGAGCCAACTTGTTCTCTCCTCGCTCCAAGACTTGGACCTTCCCCAACCTGAAGGCTCCAGCAGGACCTGCAGAGGTTTACCTCGCTGTGGAGGAGGAGGAGGAAGAGGAGGACGCAGTGACATTTGGATCGCCATTTAGAGGGGTGAGCACTGTGGACTGCTTCCATCTCTCACAACTGTGAAAAATTTAGAATCAAACTATCAATAAACTAAATCTATGTGGGTAGTTAAAGTAAAAAAGGGGAAAAATAAATCAATACCTTACAGATACTATGTTGTTTATTTTAAGCTGGTTTTATTCTTCTTATTTATAGCAAATGAGAATCCAAATTTCCATTTCTTTTATTAAAACAGACAAATAACAATGAATTTCATACATCGATGCAGGCCTACCAGAAGTGAAATCAGATGTTCTTCTGTTGATGTGCTTAGTATCAGTTTGAGGCTCCTTTTTCATGAATAATTGCGGCTTGGCATGGAAACAGTCAAAGTGTTCAGGAAGTCCTGGTTGCTTTTCTGCAGCATCCTTCAGCTTCTCTATGTTGCTGAGTCTACTTTTATCTTTCTCTTCAAGAATCTTTGTAATGAAGAGTTGTCTCATACTGGCCCGGTCCAAGTACTCACTCTCCTGCCTTTGTGTACTTCAGTTGCACGTTCCTGCTGAGAGAAGTGTGTCCCAATCCTCCAGAGCGGTCTTTAGCCCTATGCAACCTTGATCCACACTTAAACTGAGAAAACATCAAAGCGTGTGAAGTGAATTGCCCACAATTCATTGCTGCATGTGATGTTTTGAGTAAAGAAAGTGGAGACAAGGTGCCTTGTTTGGTTTTATTAGACATATAATTCATGGTAAATCCTCCATAGATCACAAACAGATAGTTTTTGTTTCCTAAATTGATATTCAATCAATAAATAGATGAAATAGATGAATTTTCTTTAATTAAAGAGGAAAAAATTGCCTTTATCTTCTGTGTTTATCTTCTGAAGTATTCTGATCCTAAGTTACACAATTAGTTTTCACGGTTGACAACCTTTATATTTTTAATTGGCACATTCATGGTCTAACTCGGTCCCTTTGATTTTCAAATATTTATTGTTCCAAATGGAAAGTAGTCGCACCTTCTTAAAATGTTCTTCTGAGTTTTAGATAATTCTCCTTTATTAAAAGAATGAAGACATAAAAAAACTACAAGTAAATTATGCTTTGAAATGTCTGAATTCCTTTTATTCTAAAATGCCTTTATTTTTATTTTCTTTCTTCTAGCATTTTTATCCAGTTAGACTTAATTTAGCCAATAAGTTTTATTGGATATTGTAATGTGTATTTTTGAGTCCTCTCCCTTACTTAAGACACGTCTTGTACAAGGCTAATATTTTTTTTTGTTAAATTTTTTCTCTTTTATTTTGAAAATATAGTTAAGCTCCAGTGCTTGTTCTGAAAGAAATTACTTATCAGGTGTTATTATCAAACTAATTAATATTTTACTGTATAAGTTTGAATACAAAATGACTACTTGTTGCAGGTTTTTTTTTTTAGCAGTAGCACTACAACAAAAACAAGGATGGTTCGTGTCACTTTCAATAAAAACACGGGGGAGCAAGAACTGTCCCAGTTCTCCAGGTTTTGCACGCTTCTTCCATGTGCACAATTTATAGAGGGGCTTAGGATTTAGTGCAAGTATTGGGACTGGGCCAAATTTTGCGGCATGAATCCTTGTGCATCTTTTTTTAATTTGTCCAATACTTATAAGAAATTGCAGTATTGTGGGGTCAGAAATGAATCCAAAGCAGTTCCTATGGATTCTTCTATGAACCTTTTATTCTTAGCAGCTCTAACTGTCCCACCTACACACTTGTTGGGATCTATCTACGAAGACAACCAGAGGAATCTGGGGGGGATGAGAACCAAAGATCGGAAACCACCGGTTGCTGTTAGAATTGCAGTACCCCTGTGTGCAATAGTCACAACCAGAAACAAGTCCTTTCCTGACAGCTACACTCAGTGAGAGGAGAGGAGATGAGATGTTTGTGTATGTTGGCTACTCATGCATGGACAGAGTTATGGACTCTGGACCTCATGAATGTTCTCTGTTTACCCTCCAGACATAGTGACACACAAACATGTTTTCACATATGATTGATTAAGTGTTAATTCGAATTAAAAGAAAACAATGAGCATGTCAAAAATTGAATAACTTTTTTGTTTTTACAAAAATAAGTGAAATGCCTTTACTGCAAAGACACATAGATTTTAATTGGGGTCATTTTTGACCCCACGGGTGGAGGACTGTAGGTATTGCTAGGTTGTGGATCCAAGGCTTAAACCAGGCCTTGGTAACAGTGGCAGTGTGGGCAGGAGCCAAGTCCTGCAGGAAAATATTTCAAATTTTTAATTGGCACAATGATGGTCTAACTTTGTCGTTATGATTTTCAAATATTCATTGCTCCAAATGGAAAGTAGTTGCACCTTCTTAAATGTTTTAATCAGCTGTGGATAAATAAATAAAAGCAGAATCTCACTTCTGAACTGAGGGAGGCTTGAATCACGCTAGAATGTCCTAGTAGACTGCAAAGCACAGTGGGTCAACTCAAAAGCCTCCGGACTCTTCCTTTACACTGTGGGACCAAATAAAATCCCAAATTAGTCAGCAAAGACTCTCTGTTTAAGGAGTAGCTTCACCTGAAACAGGACAGTGGAAGGCCATGACCTCTATGCACCCTTAGCTGGGTGCCCTTAAGGCTCTGACTGTATCTGTAATTCTCTCCATTTAGATTTCCCATAAACTCAAAAAATGACTAAAGTTATTTCTGTTGTATTCAACTCAAAAATACCGTGTTGATCCCAAAGGGAAGTAAAATATTAGAAAAAGGCTAGCAGAGCTACTCCACCTTTAGCAGCAGTTCTGCAATATGTATGTGCACCACTTCAACGCCGCACGTTTTCCTTCCACTCAACTTTTCATCAATGTGTTTGATGGAAAAAAATAAAGTCTGACCAGCTTCTTTAGCCATAGCTGGTTGTAACTGTCCCTTTTAGCAGAGGATGCCAGCTCAGCAGTCTTTCCCATAACTGCCAACAACACTTCTGTTGTAATTTGATATTCTAAGTTTTAGATAAATTAAATGTTGGGTCTTCATTAGTATAGTAGAGACAAATGTTTTATATTTTACTCTGTGTGTTATGAATCCATTAAATTATTGAATTAAATAAAGGCTTTGATTGTATTTGAATAACTGAGATGCAGCTACAGTACAATTATATGAGGATGAAAAAAATCTTTTCCTGCATTAAGATTTAAGCATCTGATATATTTATCTCTTAATCGGGGGTTAAATTTTTTTTTAATGGAGGCAGACTGAAGAAGGTGATACTGTACTCTGCTCTGCATCTTATGTAATGCAAAAAAAAAGAACTACATTTTCTCCTCAGAAATTATTAATGACTTTAATATTAAAAATTTACAGATGCCAACCCAGTTTTATGTTTTCCACCTGACACTGTTGCATAAGATGACATCAAATGTTTCCCGCCCCTTTAGAACATGAAAGCCGGGGGCCCCTCCTCCAGCCGAGTGGTCGACCCGGGCAGTCTGCCCGTCCCTGCACAGTCCGGGCTGAGCCGCAGAGGAAAGACCCGCACTCCCAGCGTCCCCGAGATGAGCCGGGAGGCAGGGCTGGAGCTGCTCAGGGAGCGGCCCGAGGAGGCGCTCTCCCCGAGCCGCCCTCAGGTCCTGGAAACCCCCGAGTCCTTGAGCGACTCTCTGTACGACAGTCTGTCATCCTGCGGCAGTCAAGGATGATAAGAGGCGAGGATGGAAGGAAGGGCAGAGGGCCCACCTGGCGTTCAGGGCTCCTGGTTGCTCGCTGTACTCCGCTGCTGCTGACACCTTAAGAAAAACAAACAAACTGTGCTTTGCTGTCGTTGGTTAGGAGTGATCTGTGGCGACTTGTCAGCTGTTGCAACTGGAAAGATGGATTGATCTCTTCTCCTCAGGATTTACAAAACACACGTAAAGCCAAAAGACACCCAAATAATTTACATTGCTCACTTTTTCAAAATCAGACTTGACTGTGGACACTTCTCATGAACTGACACATACAAGACTTAAAAAAAACGCATGGCCAAGCTAAAGATCAGCACAAGAGGTTGTCACTCCTGCTAGTCTCTCAGAAATGCTTTTACATTTCTTTTCCCTCATTCTGGTAGAAAAACCTTCATTATGACAGCGGTTCAATAGACAAAGTACCGTTTTGATGCATCCGTTTATTTCTTGACATCATTTCACAGTAGAGTGGTAAGAAAAAGATTTGGGAAAAAAAAAAAAAAGCGCTTAGAAAACTTTGAAAAAAACAAACAAACAAAAAAAACAAAGAATGTTCATGTCTGTGCTCTCTGGTTGCTTAAGTCATGCATCATAATGTTTACTGTAAAAATAATTTTATTGATCACGTTGGTATTGTTTCACAGCCAGAGACATGTCCGTTTCTGAATCATAATGCATTTTAAAGGTAATATATACCAGCAATAATAACATAGACAAGAAAAAAGGCTACATCATTTGATGGGTATGTATTTTTATTATTTATTTATTTGAAATCTTCATCTGGATTCATCTTTACGTGAAAATCGCAGTCCTCTTCGCCGAGTAGATGCAGCTCAGATCTTGTTTCACCATCTTCGCCATTTGTTTCTTAGCAAATAGAAGATCCTTACTGCCGTTTTTTCAACTTTCTAAATAAAAGTGTTTTGATTTAGTTTGTTTCATGTGTTTCATTTTTACCCAAACACAGGATGCTGCACATGCATTCTGGAGGTGTTGAATTTGATTACATTTTTCAAGTCTCCAAGAACACTAAATATTCTAGACGTTATCCCTAACCCTCCAACTATTAGGCCCTCTGTTTACTTTCCACCAGTCATCCCTCTTCTTCCTTCCCGTTTATGGATCATGCAGGTCCAATATTTAATGTCTGCCTATTATGGAAATATGTGGCATAAATAAATAAATCATAAGTCTTGCATTTTGCTCTTTAAAAGAACCAAGACTCTGTTTTTGACATGAGTAATGTGTTGGAAACCAGTAATTGGTTTAAAAGGCTATTCTGCAGCACTTACAGACGGGTTATAGTGATGTTAGAGGCAAATAGCTTAACATTAAGCATTAAAGGCTGAACGAAGAAGACATCTTTGTTTCTATGCTTTAGTTTAATGACTTACAGGAAAATTCCACAGAAACTGGAAAGACTGGGCCTATGTGGTGATAACTTAATGTTGCTGCACATTTTTGTTTTATGTTCTCATGTTAAGTTTTAGTTCTGCAGTATGTGTTAAAACCATCTTAGTGCTGCCCTTTTAAGGATGAACAGCGAGTATTGGAGTTTCCCTATTGGTTCAAACTGTACAGGCTTTCATCATACCCCTGGGTTCAGGTATAAACACAACAAGCTCAGTTAAACCTCTGCTGCCTCCAGCCTTGCTGTGGTAGCACCTTGAAGCAAGTGGCTCAGACTGATAGGGTCCTACCAAGCCTTGGGCACTTCTGAACCCAAGCTGTCAACATTTTGCTTTTACAACCAGAATGTTGAATGGACTTTAAATTCATAGACATTCAGTCTATGGGTGGAAAAGGAACGTGTTCGACCACATTCTGCAAAAATCTATTTCCATAGTGTTAGCTCTGTTCAATGGGCTTCTTTAAAGGGTTTTAAATTCTTTTCTCATTGTTTGGAGTCGTGACTCATCACCTTCTCAGATACGCATGAACTCATTTAGATCATTGTTTTACACAAATAACCTTACACACTTCTTCTACACACTTATCTGACAAGAAAAAAAAACAAGCATTTCATCACTTGGCTAAAGATCCAGCTTTTGGTTAGAATCGTTTTCTCCAATTATCCTGAAGAAATGTGCTGTGAATTTAAACACTACATTGATAAACTGTACTGTAAAAAATGTTTAAGTGTTTTCAATGACCAAAAGAAATGGGAAGATTTAGTCCATTCAACACATTTATTGAGCAAATGTATCAAATTAGTAGTTTCCATTATACATCAACAAAAAAATCTTCACAGTTTACACTTACAAAGAAAAATGGATTTTGCACTGATGCCAAATTGCCCGGTTAACATCAGAATTTGGCAGAGTTTTGCTTCAACAGCAGATTATAGGGAAGTTTTACAAGAGGCCGGGTCAGATAACCGACCTGACTGTTATTCAAGCTGGGAAAGAAGAAGAAAGATGGACAGATGGCACCGTCTCCCAACATGTTCATAAACCAGAGACTGCATGTCCATCTGGTTGGGTTTAATGTGATTAGTGGCGTCTTCTGTATGAACATTTCTAAACACAAGACAGACATTTGATTGAACTAAACAAGAAAAAAAAACTAAGACTTTCTCTAATTCATGGAGCACTAACCTTTTATTTCACTACAGTGAACTGAGAAAAACTATAAATAATCAATCAAACAAATTAAACTGCATTTAGCTTCCACAGCTTAAGTGAGTCTGTCTTAGTTTATGGCACTAAATAACAGTAATAGAAACTTCAAGCGCTGCTCAGCTTCGGGGTCTTTGTTAGGCAACGCTGCCCTCTACAGGCCAAGCTGGATCACTGCAGTATTGTTGTGTTTTCTATTCACAGCCAAGGTGGAAATACCAACCAAAGTATCACAAACATACATTCAACCCTGGTTATGTTTGAGAAAATAAGTTCAAGAAATCCAAAAAGAAATAAAAATCAAAACATAAGACCACATAAGAGTTTAGATCAAGGAAGGAGAAAGTAAAAAAGCACCAAGTGCATTGCAAATTGTGCCTTTTCTGATTTTAATTTTACCGCTACTCCATTTGCTTTTACTTCTTTTCCTTCTTCTTATCCTAAGAAACAAAAACAGAAAAAAACTGTTTAATGGCAGAAAAATCACATAATCCTGGAGTTTAAAATATTTTTAGCTTTCATAAAGAAATCAAGTGTGTCCTATGCGAGTCAACGAGTTTACTGTGACCTACAAGATGGTTCTTGCTACAATATTAATAGAAATGAACCAAAGGACCAGCCGGCCGCTGGAATCTACTTTCAGCTTGAACTGACCAATGTCTGATAAAACTTAACTTAGAGAAAACTCAAAGTTAACTCTTTTCAGTATCGTTGACATGATTAAAAAGAAGCAGAACTGAAAGACAGCATTAAAAGGAAAATAGATTTTCTTGTTAAGGGGCTTGAATAGTTGATTTCATCCCCAGTCTCTTAGAACTTGCTGGAAACCTTTTGGAAATCTAACAAATAAACTAAACAATTTTCTGGGGTTGGAAATCTCTGAGTTATAGCATCAAAAACATAATTTTTAAATTTTGTATTGTTTTAAAATAACAATCGAACCTCATTTCACAGCAATTGTTCTCACGGATACAGTGCAATGGTAAATTATCGAATTTCAGTTTATAAAAATTGTTTAGAAAAGAACTAAATTCACATTCTGAATGCTGTTCTTATAGAGGCTAATAATGAAGAGAAGCCAGAATAAGCACAACGCTGCACATCAGAGCTTCGCAAAATATTAGGATATTTTTAGTGATATTTATATTAAAGTCCATCTACTATATTCCTTAATAAAAGCTTAAATCATCAGCTGAGTTTAGACTTATAAAAACATCATCGGGTCCTAGCAACAGGTCTAGAACTTCAGCAGTAACTGTTGATAACATTTAAGGATGCAAATGGAACAACTCAGTATTTGCATGTTTGTTTCAGAAACCAGCCGCCCCACTTTCCTCTTACTCCTTATACGGCCCACTGAGTTAGAAGGTAATTCACTTTACCTGCCTTATTCTTTATAGGAAAAAAGAATTAAGTTGTTTAGTCATTTTCCAAGGTTTATATATAATAAAAAAATAATTTTAAAAATCCACATTTGTAGTTTTTTTTAGGACATACTACAATAAAATTGATCAAACTGAAAATATTCTGACTGGGTGAAATAAAATAAATGCAAGTTCCTGTTGGTTAGATTTTTTAAGATCAGATTTCAATTTAAGGCAAAAAAAAAAAAAACCTGAACAAAACAAAAAACATTTAAATTTGCATGAACTGTGAGTATATATATATATATAAATCGGGTTATGTCAGTTTATTTTCATGACTAGTTTGCAGAGTGGCGGCAGAAGTTGTTTAGCCTAAGTAAATAAGACAAAGTATGAAGAAATATCCACTTTTGTTGCCTATGTGAAAACATTTTCACATGAAACTCCAGAAATGTTCCATCACCAATCAGTAGATTTGGTGTCATTATTGTGAGAAAAGCTGTGAGTTTCTGTACCTTATCATTCATGGCCAAGATGATCATCAGTTTTCTGAAGATTGTGATGAAATCCAGGAACAAGTCAACACAGTGCCTTAAATACCGAAACAGACACATTAGGTTCATCTCTACAGGAAAAATGGAGCCTTAACTACAGGAAAATGCATTTGCATGTCATTTGGTTAGGAAATAAGGTAAGAGGGTATAAGTAAGGGAAATATGTCACAGCAGATAAAGTCCTCACCACACGTAGTCCTTGTCTCCATTCTCTGCTTTCTCAATGATGAGCTGAGTGTCGAAGAGGACAAAGCCGCACATGACGAGCAGCCCGAGGTACAAGTGGGCCTATGAGGGACGGAAACAAACAACCTGATGAATCACTACGACACAGATACAAGGAGAAGACTGTAGAAGACTGGGACTTTTTTTAATCAGTGATAAATTGCTTTAATCTCCAAACACTTCCCTACAACAACATGAGCACAACTTAAAGGAGCATTGCATAAAATTGAAAAGAAACAATGACTTTTTTTCTTTCCAATAAATCCCCCTAAAATTTAATTAATTTCAAAATAAAGAAAATAAAGCTTTTGTCTAAAGCATTGGAGCTCAGATCTGCCCTTAGACCAGCCGTCCTTTTGCTAAAAATGTAAGATGCTCATTTCGAAACAACTGCAATGTTTATTAGTTTTTTTACATCAGATTAAAATATGGCTCCAAAAAAAAAAAAAACCTGTGCATTTGCTATGCTCCTTTAAAGTCATGTTCAACATATTTTATACCACAATATAACAGAGATAGTTAATAAGATTATAAAGACAGGACAGAGTTTCTCTGGAGGAAATCCTAGTTTTGAATAATGGAGGTGCCTGAGAGGCGGCTTGGCATGTTGAATCCTTCAAAGCCCTTTAAAGAGCAACAGGGAGATGGAAAAAGCGTTCTTATAACAATCTGTGTTTTTGGATTAAGCTAAAAATCTATTTTTCTTTTTTGACTGTTGGAGGAAATTGGAGTAACCAGAGAGAGCAAGTGCATACATGGGAAGAGCATGCGACCTGCATGAGAAAAGGTTAAACCACAGGATCTTCTTACTGACAACTGAAAATAAATCAAAAATGAGTAAATTTGCCCTTAATTTGAGCAGGTAAATAAGATGATCTGCGAATGGAATGAGTAATTTTGCCCTTAAAATGAGAATACACTAAAATATTATGAACTTGAAATAAGACGGGGTTGTTTTTCCATAGTTTAAATGTAAATTCTTATTTCAGTGGCACATCGTCTTGCTGGTTCAAATCAAGTACAAACATGCTTATTTAAAGGAGAAAAAATGACACTGAACCACATATTGTCAAAAACAACAGACAATTATGTTGATATTGTCATGATTTGAAGTTCTCCGTTTCAGCATTAGCACCACTTAGGGGACGTCCATTCTACTGCTAAATAATAATTACACAACATAACATTTTGTATTATGATCAATGCTTGCAGATTCATCAAAGTATTAGTGTATAAATGTCATCAGTTTTAATCTTCATCTTCTTTTTGTTCTTTTACGACACTCAGAATGACATCTGCAGCCTAAACAACCACTATTCAGACTGTTTTGCCTCTATGAGCAGAAAAGATACGATTTAAAGAAAACTATTTGAAGTCCAGAGTGTTTTATACATGTAGTAAACTTTTACTGAGTCGGTTTGACAGTCCAGATCTAGAAATGTTGGTATCCTCTTAAAACCCTTACAACATATAGATCCTTACCTCTGTATTTAATACAGAGACTTATTTTAGTTATTAGGTCATGTTCAGTCACCAGGAGGAGACAAAATGTCTTGTTTAGTCAGAATGTTGTTAGATTCAACAACCAGTCATTCAGGATGAGGAGTTATGCTTCTGCTAAATATGGGTTTATATGCAAACATGAATGTGATGAGTAATAATAGACGCAGGTGAGAGGTGGAAACGGGAGGTTTAGTGGAAAATCTCAGCATCTTCTCTAATCACCTTGAACAGCATCAGAGATCCAAAGAAGAGGTTCATCAGAGACATCAGAAAGAGGACGGACAGGCCAGACATCAGTGTGCCTGAGATAAAAGTGAATAGGTTCAGGGTAAAGCATAACATTTTTTTTAAGTGTGCTTGTTTGATCAATTTTGCTTCATGTTTAAAAATGTGTTTCCAGAATAGAGAAGGACAGCATCAGAACTGTTCTTTACCTCCCAGGAACAGGTAACTTCTGCGTTTTGCATAGAGAGCACTGAGAGTGAAGCAGATGAAAATCACTGAGGTTCCCAAGAAGGCCGTCACGATGATACTGGAAGGAATCAAACCAGAACAAGGACAGAGGATATTGAGCTCTGAAGGCTTTTCTTAATGTTTGACAGGTACGCTGCTTAACTTCCATTCTACACATAATAGACACATTAATCTTTGACATACCTTGGATTGATGGCAATGACAAAGTCCAGTGTGGGGCCAAGTCCGACACCTAGAGAGGGAAAGACGAGAGTCAACACAGCTTTGAACCTTTACGCAATTATAGATTAACTGCTCAGTAAATGTACAAAGGAAATCCATCAGCCTACCTGTGAGGAAGGCAAATGCAGCAAGAATTCCCAGCCTCTTCTTCTCAGTCTCAGGGCTGTGAGGCGTCATGGCGAGCCAGAACATCATTGCCAGGGAGCCGAGCACAGACAGCACTCCGCCCTGGAAAACCGGCACAGAACAGAGTCATTGTACTACCGTAAAATCCGCTGGCAGATTTTAACTGTGTAGAAGCTGCTGTTATCACTTGAAATAGTTTGATGTTTAAGGAAAGCAAACACAATTTAAGTTAAAGTGGAGATTTCCTCTCCACTGCCACTACATGCAAGCCCAGTATAAGTGATTACTGCAAAGTCAATGACTCACTACAATCAGAGCTTATTTTCTAACCAATCTGTCAACATGATTTGACTGAATCGATTCTAAAGTGTCTTGAGATGTTTGTTTTCAAATGGACATAAATAAATAAATTCAAATGAAAAAGGAGGCCTCTAGGAAAGGTTGTCACATGATTCATCCTTATCTATTTTTTATGAAAAAAATGTGTTACAATTTGATTATCATACAGAAGCGCTCACAGAACCCTTTAGCTACTTGAATTTAAAAAAAACATCTGAAGTTTACGGCATGTAAAAGGATCTCATTATGAAGGTTAGAGGAACGTTATGTCTCAGTACATTGGTTGCATAGATGCGTTTGTCAAAATATAAAACGGTCATCAGTTTTCTGCACACAGAAAACATTATTTCAGCTTGTTTTCCCTTTGATGCACAATTAGATCATCTGACTTTTGAGGAAGGCAGGTGGAGACTGATAGTAAATTAATCAGCTCAGCTGGATAATTTGCATATTCTACAGTACCTTAGCTGTGGGGTTTTTTTTTAAACCGTTCACACATAACAGGTTTGCACAGATGGCCAAATAAAACAATGCTTTTAAGCACTGCTGTGGTAGTTTGCACTATGATATTACTGAAGAAATGCCTCTACAATCAGAAAATAAGAATTTGCTGATAAAGAAGCTTAATCTTCATTAAACAGATGTTACACGTGTTATATATAGACCATCTAAGACCCAATAAACATGAAATATTCTATGCTAGATTTATTTCCTCAGTTTGAATTCACTTTTTAGAGAAATGAAGAATGAAGTCACCATATGGAGAGAAGCAAAGCAATTGGTTCGGTGAAAAAAAATCTAAATGTTCAAATATCTCTTTACATAAACCAGCTCAGACCTGTCAGCCAGACTCCACTGGACCTCTGAATGTTTACATTCGGTACTAATCCATCTGTTACAGAGGGTGGAGGTGTGGCCTCAGTGGACTGTCACTTTTTAACTGGATCTAAGGGACAGTTGCCTTATCTGTCCAGACCGGCCTCCTCTACACATATCTATCAGTGAACCTTGGCTGCCCATAAACCCGTCTTTAGGTAACCTGATTTTAATCCATAAGATATTTGAGATAGTTGACAGCTGCAGGATCACAAAGGGCAGAAGTTTTAAACTGCCGCAACCCATCCTTATTTATTTCGTAATGTCACTCAAAGCTAATCTGGTCCCTTGGCAAAGGTCATTATACAAAGTTAACAGTTTAAACAAATTAACTTTAAATGGTCATTATGTGTTGATCACACCCCATCCGGATGGAGTGTGATCAGCAAGGGCTTTCAGCCTATGGAGAGTTAACTTCAAAAGGTCTGATTAAACAGAAATAAAAATGTTATTTGTCCCTACATCCCCCTCAATTTCCCCATTTTCTCACAACTTTAAAAAAGCTTGAGCCGCTTCATTTCTCACCTACCTGCAAGAGACGTGTGACAACGTGAACGTATGAGCCCGCCGCAGCCACAAACATACAAACAGCCAAGCTGGAGTACACATTCTTCAGGTGCACCTGGGTGGAGTGAGATCTGCAAAGAAGATCACAACAGAAAAGGCATGAGAGAGATGGCGACACTAGTTAAAACATCCGTCACACAACAAAACTGAAAGTAAGCGCACATACATTTGGGAGAACCTGAAGAGTGCATCAACGTTGATGTTGCGGTCAAACACGTTCATGGTGAGATCAGATTTGCAGGATCTAAAGGTTGTTTTGATCCAGCGGTGTCACCTGTGGAGTGAAAATCAAATGAAATTACTACTTTATTTTATTTACCTGAATTTTCTATTAAATGCTCACAGAGTTGAATATTAGGTCACTCATTTCTTAATTGTTTAAAAATATACACAATATGGCTGTTAGGGAACCTGACTTTGAAAGAGGTTGGGATGGAAAATACTGTATAATCACGGAACGATATTAATGATAAATATACAAGATATTCTCTAGATTCTGTGTTTCATCGCTGTTTTTAGTCTTCTTTGATATTTAACATCTTGTTCAGTGTAATCTTTGTTAAGGGTTGGTATCTACTGAATGGAGACAGCAACCAACAGGCTAAACACTATCATACAAAGCGTGAATTTACAACACTTAAAATATAAATCAACCAACAACAATTGCATTTGGAAAAACTGATTTGATGCAATCATGCAAATTGTTAATATATTTGTTTCAGCATTCTAAGCATAAAGGGACAGGTTTATACATAAAAAATATAAATAGAAATGCTTTTTTTTTTTTTTTTTTTTTTTTTTTTTTTTTTTTTTTTTTTTTTTAATTGGAGCCATTATATGCATTTTTTTTTCTAAATGGCAACGTTCATAATTTAACAGCCGAAAATAATGATTCACTACCATATTCTCAAAAATAACCACAAGAGTTTCAAGTGGTCTATATTTAGAACCAAACACCCACTGGTGCAATGTTAATCAATTAGACCCAAGAACAACATCAATATGATAAAAGCAATTTAAACAAGAAGGTAAACAACAGGTTATTAACAAATATCAATGGAATGGCTGACTAACCGATATCCAAATACACAAAGCTAAGAAAAGCAGAACAGACGCTAACGTTTAAACTTGTCTGGCAGACGAAAATAAACGATAATCTATACAAACATACCCTTCTGGGTTGAATAATATAATCAAAAGAATATCAACATTGCATATAATGACTGTTGTAAACAGAATGCTTTAATCCAGTCGGCGTTAAATAACGCCGTTAGCTTAGCTAGCTTGCTAACAATTGCTAAATCTGTCAAAACAATTCGACGCGTTCCATATTTTTCATACAGAAGCCGTGGCTTAAACAGCGGTGAGATTACAGTTACCATTAAAACTCTCCGATACAAAATATAAACAACACATGGAACCAACACACCTACCTGCCACTACGTTCAGAGCTTTTCGGGAGCTTTCCTGGGTAGCTGCTACAGTTTGTTAACAAACCAGTACGTGTCAGTCGGCTCTGGTCAGCCTGCTGATGTCACCATGGAAACACCCAGAAGACTTCATCACGCTGAAGTCGGCGCTTGATTTGTATCTTCAGCAAAGGGCAATTTTAGTGAAGCAAAACTAGGAAACAACGGGCGACTGTAGCTTAACAACTAAACTGCTTAGTTTGGTCCACAGGAAATTAGATAATACCAATTTAATATGAATTTAAGATTTACCGTTCGTAACTTGCGACGCCTCCATTATATTCGTGAAAAACAAATAAATTAAAGTTCTTGAGGGCCCCTTAATCAGGATCTGGTTGAGACCCTAGACAAACTGATTGTATGACCCCTATATTCATGACTGTGTAACCAAAACAACTGTACGACATGGGATGAGCAATATTATATCCAGTAGTGGTTGTAAGGGCACTGGACAAAAAAATAACAAATAAATAATAAAAATAAAAACAACCAGGGTTTAATAGATGAAAAATGTGATCTTATCTTAATATGGTTGAAGCTTAAACCTAAATAAAACTTTTAAAAGCTTTTAAAGTATATTTTAAAGATAAAATATGAAATTGGTCCAAGGGACTTATCAGTTTCAGTCTAATTCTGTCAGTGCATATCATCATAAGATTTTGGTATTAAACTGTAAAAGCAAAAAACAGATCTAAAAATGTATCTATATTTATAAAATCAGTGTATTTGCCCATAATTTGAGCAGGTAAATAAAATTATCTGCTAATGAAATTAGGATTTGGGCTCTTAAAATTGGATAGTTTGGATGACCACATGTTCTATCTCTGTTCTATTGCAGCTACTGAAGCTAGCCATGCTAATTGCCCCATCTCCTGTCAGCCTACTTCCATAAATGATCAATTTAAGGCAACTAGCGCCTAAAAATAATCTTTGGGATAAATCTAAAATAAGAAAGTTAGATTTTATGCACTTGAAATATTAAATTGAAGTTGTTTTCTTCTTATTCTAAACATAAATCATCTTATTCCATCTAAAGAATTGTCAAGGGGAATCAAGGGAAACTACACTAAGTTCAAGAAAAATCGGCCTACTAATATTTAAATGTTTGCAGTGTATGTTTTCAGAAAATGGACCATAACAGATGCTATGACTGGTTCTAAAAGGGGTACTAGAACCGTCCATCATCAGTGTTTATATAGGGAGGAAAATGAAATAGGCCACGTGGTAATGAGAATATAACTGTTACTAGCTTGTTTGTATCGGATTGCTAATTTTAATTTGCAGGCCCGCTTATCTAGCCTGTCAGTTTGAGTTTATGCATGATTATGTTTTGATAGGTTTAAAGTTGTGCCAGTTTGTTTTGATTTTTAGGTTTTGGATCCCATGGTGCTGGTGAGATGTTATAAACTTGAGATGCTGTTTCAGAAACTATAACCCAACCTTCTACAAGCTTCTCCCCAACCTCTCTGCTGTTTTTCTTGGTCTTCATGTGTGTGTTTTTTTTATTAATTTTCTCTAACAAACATATGAGGCCTTCACAGATCAGCACAATGCACTTAAAATACTCTTGTAAATGCTTTTATTTAGTAGTTATATATTTTTTTTAGCTTAAATAGATGCAAACATTCTTGCTTTTTATATTTAATCAAGAACAATTGAGATCTTAATTTGACACAAGTTTGGCCTTTTTTGCAATTGTTTTTTTTTTCTACACATCAAACCTTTTAATATTGCGCAAATGCAAAATATAACATTTAAATCACCCAAATCTTTACAAAGAAAATACAAACATATAAAAAAAACTAGGTTTCACAATTCTAATGGTGTTTCAATGAACGCGTAATCAGTACTGAATAATTTGATCATTCCATGTTTGAATAGTGAGCGATCGGTTCTGCAGACTAAAATGGTCTACTACTGAAGCTACAAATCTGATGCGAACTTCGGTTTCATGGCGTAGCTGTGACGTCCCTATTTGATGCGTTTAACGAAGAAAGAAATATGTTTGTTGTTCGTTTGTTTGTTTGTTTTTTAGGTTAACACGGCTTGTGGAAACAAATGCGTGTTTTTTAGAACACAGACGTTACTTATTACCGAATAAATGCCCCACTTCCTGGTATTTTGCTCAGTAACGTCCACCTAAAATGGCCGCCGCTTTATTGTCACCTGAGAAACAACATAACTAATCACTTAAATCTAACATCGGTGTTTCTGTTTGAGCGCAGTTCAAAAGTCAGGAGGCCGATATTTCACGCCAAAGATAGTTTTATATTTTACAAAAACCATACAATATATTTAAGAATTCACATTAGTAGATAAGTTAAGGTTATGACGTCTGTGATATGTAGCTACAATTGTAAGTATCACTTTCCATTTTGAATCAATTTTCATAAATTGAGATTCAGCTTTAATGTAATGCATAATAATGATGTAAATTTTGATGTTTGTTATTTTTCGAATAATACAAAAAAAGGAATCAAAATAGGCTAAATAGATTAAAAAAATATTGTTCACTGGCAGTGATGTCACTGGGCAACATCATCTGAGGCTGTTTGAGAAAATAAGAATTTATATAAACAGACCATGCTGGTTTTGTTTTTTGTCATTTTAAGTATGAGAAGCAAATACAATACAAGTAAAATTAAACGTAGAAAATTGTTTCATTTTGAATCTAATTACTAAAACATACTGTAATACTGTAAAATCCCCAGTAAAAAAAAAAAAAAAAAAAAGGTGTCCTAATATTTCTTGAGTCATCTAATTTTGTGGCCGCTCTATACTTACAATAATAAGAGCTTTTAGCATTTGTTT